>JAPYYW010001013.1:0-80681 GCA_030522545.1 Cremastinae sp. A BG-2022a
TATATATATATATATATATATATATATATATATATATATACAATCATCAAGTATTGGGATGAAGGCGAATATCTGCAAAAGTTTTTGCACCATAACAAAAGTGTTATAATTCCTTTCGGTATATGCAAATGATGAATGCACAAAAAATGCATCAACCGAAAAGTACATTTATTTGATTCAATTATATTTATAGCCTTTTTTTCTTAATGTATTAAAATATTAATTATTAGGTAAAATTTTGAAAATAAATTTATAATAACGATAGGTAAATAGTTATTGTGAAAGAAAAGCTATATAGGTTCGTTATAATTATTGGAGCAAATAATTTTTAATTAAAAAAAAACATGCTTGTGTTTGCCCGGAGCTTGTCTGGAAAGCTTGAACATCGGGCGTTCGTGAGCTTGTTGGAAAATTGGTGTACGTACAATGGTCCCTGACGTTGTTCAACGTCACAGGGCGTTAACTCATCCCTTGTACAGAGGGTAACCATCTTTTCCTCCGATGAGAATGAGACAAGTCTGAAAAATTATTGTCCTACCTGCCATGTAATCCTGGCTGTGCTTCCACCCTTCAGCAGAGCCGATCGAGGACAGTGGGAGAACCCGAGGACGAAAGCCCATTGGACGCAGGGCAAAGGGCTCCAATGGGGAGGGAAAAACGAACGTGGAGGGGAATACTTCGAAGGGAGAAGCAGTGTGACAGGAGAGTGGAACGGGAAGGGTTGAGACTTCGCAGACAAGGTTTGTCGTGTAAGGAACACCTGGGAGAAACGTTTCATTAAGAAACACTTCGTAATTTATTTTCCGGCTCCCGTAACAGGGCGCAATGTTATTCTCCTTTCACCCTCACGTGTCCAATGTTTCATTACCTTGGTACATTCGAACAAAGACGTTGAACATGCTTCTTTTCGTTTACCTTATCTTTTAATTTGCAATGTCTGCAAATCAATTTAATCATCCTTCTTCAAAGTATACGGAGGAAAATCACGGTAAATTGAATATATTTTTTAGTTACAGCAACATATACTTTAGGACAGTGTTTGAATAAAATATATTTACTTTTCTAAACATTAAGATGATTCAAATTAAAAAATTTTTTTTTGTGGAAACATTTCTGAAAGTTTCATTCATGTATAAAAAGAAGCCTGTGCATATTTGAGCTCTAGCGCATCACACTTTAAAAATGTAATGCTCTACAAAAAAATTCTTTTGATATTTTTTGATAAGTCCACTCGTTTAACGTCCAAGTTGAATTTATCGTTCATTTGTTGGCTGATTTTTCAATGTTACAGCGGAACTATTAGTTTTATCGAAAAAATAGGCTTGTTAAACATCAAATGAAGTTTCGAGAGTTATTAATCAATAGTTTTTTGCGATAATAAAAAAATGGAACGATTTATGACAATTTTCAGTATAAGTTATAGTTTAAAAATTGGTTTTTTTTTAAATTAAGAAAAGCACATTTATTGCTTTATCATGGTAAATTTTTATTTGATTTCATTTGTACTTCGAACAAATGGTTTAAAATGATCGTTGTTAACTTTGATCTTCGATATCTCAGTATTTTATAACTCCAACAGCCCTAAAAATATCTAATATTCATAATATTAGATATACAAAATGAATCAAAATTATGAATTGAAAAATAACAAATTAATAATTTTTTTATTAAAAATGTTGAATATATTTTATCGAAAATTGTAAATAAGAAATGTTCAGTGCTTTAAATTTAGGAATTTTTAAAAATAATAGATTAAAAACATGAAAATTTGTGACAAATTAATATTACGAAACGATAAACGTGTTAAAACTGTGGCTACTTGTTACCACTTTTCGAATCTATTTAATAAATCACCTTTGAAAATTTTAAAAAATAAATCAACACACTTGATATACGTATTTTGAATGAAAAATTTTTTCCAAATACATATACCATATATTGGGTACTTTTTGGTGGGGTCTGAAATAGCGAACACACTGCATATATACAGATTGGTTACAGTGACCTCGGGAGATGTCTGTGATTCCGATTAGTCCGACGACATAGGTCGGATTCCGACGAGGCGAACGAATGATCTCGTACGTGTGTGTGTTTATGTATTTGTGGGCTTCGATCTGTGTGCAACTGTATGGTATATTCCGTCTCATTTAACCGGGATCAGACTGGCTGTATTATGCGAAGTTACCATCCGCATCTCTCGTTCGCAATACGAGAGATCGTGCACAGCTCGTATCCAAATCCTCATACCTATTGGTCGAGGAGTCGAGAATAAAGCGTGAATTTAAATGTGGGCTTAAATAGCACACATTTACGAAATGCACTGCAAAATCGGAAAATTCGGGCTTCAGAAATTGGGAACACATAATAATTGGATGCACGAAGACGATAAGATAATCGAAAATTAATATTTTATTTGATAAAATATCAGATTTCAACGATGAAGGAAACTTTTCCGATATGTATTATTTTTCAATTTCAATAAGAGTTATCATAAAGTATGTATAAGATAAAAATCAATGTTTCCATCAACGTATCTTATTTCTATATAAAATTTATATGTGAACATTTTTTTAAATTATTTTTTTATTGTAAAAATGATAATTTTTCAAAAGATATTATTTTTGTGGCACTTGAAATGCAAGATATATTTGAAGATATACATATGTATCTTTGAAAAAGTGCTTTTTTAAAACCATTCATTTCGTGTAAATAGCAATTGGCAGCATAAAATATATTTTTGACTCAAAAATATACTGCATTGATGTAAAAATAATAATAAATGTCGTTAAATGATAAAAATGAGAATTTATCGAGTCGAAATTGAAAAAAAGTAATGATGACAAATGATTGAAAAAAAAAACAGAAAAATGCGAGTCCGTGTTGCCCCATGTTCATTCCCACGAGGAATCGTCAACGAGCTTTCGAGTATATTCGCTCGCAACAAAAGCGTTCATTGCACTTCTCATCACATTGCCATCCTCTCTCGCTCTCTCCATTCCAGTATCTCACTTGACTCTCGTGCCGGTTGTTGTTCCGTTCTCGGATTATAGCGCGTCGGGACATTAGCCGACGAAGCTAATTTTCATTATGAGACAGAGTCACAGCTCGTTCTCCCCTCCTCGCCCATATTAAAACGTACCAACAAAAGGGTGTAACTTTTTTCCAATTGTCTGGCGCGAATAAGAAATTTTTACCAGTTCCGCTCCATCCGAATTCCATTATTTTTCGCTCGTTTCCGCACCATCACCAACATTTATTTTTAGACTATTTTTGAATCCGAAAACATTTGCTTGAATTTTCATTTCGTTGTAAATATTTTTTATTATCATTTGATCCATTTTTACCCGAAAATTCTTATCTGACTTATATATTTGTATTAGGTTAATAGTAATAAATAAACAATTATCGGAATTGGTTAAAATTGGAATTTGATATATTGTTTTTTATGTGAAGTTAGTGAAATATATATTTCTCAAGTTAGAAAAATGATTTAATAACAGTTTTTTCATGGTTTAAAACAACATGAAGCGTTAGAGTTTCATGACTGTTAAACAATTTAGTGAAACGATTTAAAATTTGGCAAGATTTTTTTGGTTTAACGTTGTAATCAAATTCAAGTAGATTTTTGTGAATATATCGCTCAGAAATAGTTTGCGGATTTCTCGCAGAAAAGCAAGAGTGAGAGAAGTAACGTGAAAATTCGAGAGACGAAATCCTCGAAGAAATTCTGTGTTGATGTGGTGTACTTCTTTCCCAAATGGAGAACAAGAAAAGCCAAGTTTCACCGAAATTTGAGCAACTTGGTAAACCTGGGAATTCACTCAGTTTTCTTAGCAAGAGCACTTCTCATTCAAATTATACAGTTTTTAACATTATTGTGTATTTTTAACGTGTAGAAAATTAATAAAAAAAAATTTTCTCGTTGAGCTCTACAAGAAGAAAAAATTCTTGGAAATTAAACAAATAAAAATTCGGGCATGAAAATTTGAGGAGCAATTTTCTAAATTTTCCAATACATTCTTGTTAATAATTGCGTTTTAATGAGCACTATTTCCAACCAGTCGTTATCCTTATCTTCATCTTCATCTCCATTACTCTCCTCGATCTCAATCTAATTCTAAATCTGGATTTAAATCTAAATGACTCGAAACTTTACTCGACATGTTATAAATTGATAATTTGGGGAATAGTGGTGAACTGAGACGACGCGTGTCGATAAGTAATCCCATCAAAGTATAAAATATACATATTTGTGAGCTTCGTTGCAGTTTTATGATAATGAAATATGTACGACGGGTGAGTGAAGCAAATAAAATTTTTGCTTTTTACTTCTTTAAAATTACATCGAAAACAGATATTTATTGTTTTAACAAAAAAAATATAAATATTTCATTTGTTCAATCCGACATTTCTTTTTTGAATATTTATTGTTCCAATGAACAAAAATATATAATTCCATTTTTACTTTGTACGAGAAATAATATAATTTTAAAAAGTTTTCATTTTCTGCAGCCAAGGAAACTACACTGATTCAACCAAGAATTTAGATTCTATAAAAAATATAAAATTAACGTTTTTAATTAATACGTTCTATTCCGATTAATCGATTAGAGGCCTCATGTCTTTTTTATAATATAGGATATTTTTTATGAATTTTAAAGTCGCTGAGTCAAATGTTTAAGAGAACTTATTAGAAATTAAAACGAAAGTATATTTAAAAAATTTGAAAGGATCCTTTAACGATAATTAAACGAAGAGTACGGATTCGATTATTGAAATGTTTGAGATAGCAGAGAGGGAAATGAGATAATGTGTTTTTTCGAGGATTGGATGGACAATCAGACTGAAAGTAGCGGGGTATAGAGGAATCGATGGCGGAATTACAGACGGTTGCGGCGACGAGGCTGAACTTCGATACGTTTTGCGGCGGCCGGCAGGCTGATTCGTTTATTCGATTGAATTGGAAACGCTGAAGGCAACTCGAGAGCTGCTCTCGTATTATCGGTTTTTTTCTTGACGCGAGTGCACACAACCGCACACAAACGTGCACAAAAATTCTGATAGGCAGAATACGCTGAGAAAATGGAAAAGGTCACGTACGCGAAACTTACCGTCGATATATCAAATATTCAGCCTCTGTCTCGAACGTCGATCTTGATGTATTCCATAGCAAACTCTTTCTGCCCGCACACTTTTTCTATTCAGCTCTCAAAACCTATATTTTTTTAATTCTCTGACATTTCAAACTATTTTTGAGAAGCTATCTTCTACTTTAAAAAAAACAGAAAACCTTTTTCATATATGAAAATTTATTTTTTTGTTCGGCAAAAATTTCGATGTATTAAAAAAGAAAATCGTCAATTTCATTATAAATGATCTTGATGTATTCTATAGGAAATTTTTTATCCCCGCACGCTTTATTATAATCAACACTTGAAACCCATCTATATTTTTTTTACTCTCTAGCTTTTTAAGATATACATCCCACTTTTTCAAAAATCTGTTATCAAACCTATATTTGTGCAATGTGTTTTTCATCGTTTCAATGATAATAAAGTTATTATTTTAACTCAGTAAAAGTTTTGATGTAAACAATTGTCTCGCGAGAATAAATTACATCGAAAGTGAATTGAAAATATTCGATGAAAAAACTGGGAAATAAGAGGGGGTTCATAAAAAATAGACAGAAAAGTACGATTTTTACTTTATTTTATGAACATTTCGATTCTGCATTTTCTGACTGTCTCTGACTTTTCCGCACAGTTCTCCCTGTTATTTTCAAGCTTTTAATAAAACTTTTAACGAGTTCTTCAGAGTCTCGAGAATTTTATCTTTCAGTCTGATATATGTGTCCTTTACTTATACCGTACAGTGAATTCTTCATACCGTCTGTCTTTCTCTGATACTTTATCGAAAATTTATGTTCTGTTTCATTCACATGCACACACTAGTAAAATAATATTGAACACATATCGTTCTAGTCAGATCAAAAAATAAAATAAAAATTCGAATGTTGTAAAACAAATTCGATAAGTAATTAATTAAAATTTATTGAAGTATTCGGTTAATTAAAAAGTAATTGACTAAATTATCCAATAAATTTTATGCATAAAAAAAGTATCACATTTTTATGGAATATATCCGATGCGCGTTATAAAAAAATACTTCGCTGCGCTTTGCACAATATTTGCCATCTCGGATAATTAACATTCTCTGATATTAAATATTTTTAGTACGAAAAATAAAAATAAATAATTCAGCGGGGAATATTCTGGTGGAATTGACGAGCGCTTGCAAAGACCGTGGTTCGGTGTTTAAGAAAAAAAAATTACTTTTGTTAGCACGTAAAGAAAAAAAAAGAAAAAAATATGTATTTTTTCCGTCGAGCTCAAACGTTCGACAGTTCCGAAGGGAGTCGAAATTCAGTGGAGAAGAACGTAAAAGTCAGAAATACGATGAGAAATGTAAGGAAGAGAAAGAGATCAGAGAGGATTGAAGGAAGAAAAGAGAGAAAATTGGTGAGGAAAAGAAAGAAATAGAAATAGTAAGTACAGGAAGGCTAAAAAGTTCTTCTCTCGAGTAGACTTTAATTAAATTTACTTCCTCTTAACCCTCTCGTTTCACCCCCTGAGACTGGAGGCGAGCGAACGAAATCTTCCTCTGTCCCATCTTTTACTTTCCACCGATTTAATTCTTTTCTTCTTCTCGCTCTTACTTTTCCTCTAATTCTCGTTTTTCGCCAACCACCCGTGTTCTCTCCCTTCAAATATTTTCATAGACTTCTTTTGTATTGCAGCAAAATCAAATTGATTCTATATATCCACGTGCTTTTTTTGTATTGTTAAAAGGAGATCAATTTTGTACGAGTATATCAAACATTCGTTATTTTTTCACGTTTACTTCTACTTCGCAATATAGTTTTTGTTTTACTATATCTTATTTTAAATAAATCCCACTTGAAATTTTCATTGGGGATTTTAAATTTTTTTTCATTTTTTTTGCATTAATATACATTATATACATTACATAAATTTTGAAGATTAAATATATGGACAGGTTTTTATACAAAAATCATTATTTTTTTTTCCATATCGTTGTAACAGTCTAAATATCTCAATTTGAGGGGTTTGCATATAAAACAGAGTAATTAGTGTTTTATATAAATATGTATTTTTCCAATATTTACACGCTGTTAACACAGCAACAGTAATGTTTCGTATATAAAATTCTCTCCGAGTACCAACATTATCATAAAAAATAATAGAGACTATACAATGGAGCTTTCAAACACTTTTACAATAGAACACTGTAATTTAATGGTTATTAAAATCGTTGAATAATTGTTTAAATACCTTGTTAAAAACGACGTTTTTGACATTATTTTGTGAATAAAGCTTCTGTTAGTATTCAGAATACTTATATGATATCATTATGAATAAAATGGTCCAGAGATAAAATTCAGTTCATTATGTATGAGATTGAGCGATGGTAAATTGTGCAAAATATTCTGCAAATTGACAGTAAAGTTTTTTTACTCTTCTTTTCTTCGCCTCTTTCTTGTCCTAATGAGCGAATTAATGAAAGGGAAGGAAGAATCAAAGTTTGAAAGCGCATCTTTGTGCCCATGACGTAATATTGCAGGAGGCAGTTAGGAGGGTACGGAGCAAAAGGAAGAAACGTCTTTCCATTATTCGAAGAATATACATACATATATATGTATGCACGTGTATACGATGCAGCATTGTGCCAAGTATTTAAAAATTGCAATTTTCTCCAAATAAAACTATTGTTCTAATTATAAATATCTACAATATTTTTTTTGCAATAATTTCGTATTTTTTATAGTCACTGCAAAAGGTCAATAAAATATTTAATAAAATATTTAATAAATTATTAAAACATTAGAGAATTCTTTGGGATAATGAAACTGAAATATCATCTTTAAATTTGTTTCATTTGAAAATTTTGCTCTCAAATTATCAATGAGAGTATGCAGGGAATACATTTTTAGTTGTATTATATACGTGAAACATTTTCCGAGGGAGTTTTATCTTTTTAACTTTCTGTTCGTTGTTTTTCATGAAACTGCTACATATATAGAATCCATTAGATCATTAAGGCGAAGATTATTAATGAAGCGGTAGGAGGCTCGCGAAGGCATATAGTGAAACAAATTTATTATGAGATGAGAAACATACTATGTATGTATATACATTGAAATCTCAACCCGTTGGGAAATCGGATCGTTGGTTTTGCTGTTAAATCAAAAAATAAATCAAAAGAAAAAGAAGGTCGAAAATAGTTGAAGATATAATAATCCTTAAAAGGCTTCTCGTGCATATATATTTATCGAAATATATGAAATATTTAAAATTTGCTAAATGAATGGTCTATATAATATTTTGGAATAAACACTTTTTTTTATATAAAAATATTTATCATTTATAGTATTAAATATTTTCTTGAGGGTGTTGAGTCCGTATAGAGCAAAAAATCAAAAGTTTGATATTTGTTTCCCATACGAAGTCGTTTGAGAGTGAAAATGTATGAAAAGAAAATTTGATGCATGCAAATCAATTGAAGAATAACATATTTGAAATTCAAAGTAATTTATAATGACAGGTCTACTCTCTGTGTGATTGCACAAAAAAATGATGACATTTTTTTGAACAACTAGATGAAACTTTTCTTGAACGCAAATTAGGAAGCTCGTTCGTGCTGAGATATTTATCGTACAAAATTGCAACTTCAAACGCGTGCTCTTATGGGAATATACAAAAAAAAACAACAGCTTCGAAATCGTCGTGAAATTTGTACACAACTTTTTGGAGATTTTACTTAATATTATGTAAAATTTTCAAAAGCTTTCCATTGTTTTCGATGTTGAACAGTTAATAATTCATGCACCCTGTTCACCTGTTGGAAATAGTAACATCAAGTGAAGTATAGAACGAATACTCGTATACATAGTGAATTGAATATTTACTACGATGCAGCACGACGACCTTAAAAAATGCACCAAGGACAAAAAAATGTATGAAAAAAGGCGGAAAAGCACGATATGCGAAAGAATACGATTTCTGAGCCATTTGCCGTGTCACATTTGAGATAGCTGGCCCAGTGAAAATCGATAGGCGTATGGATGGAGGGTAGCTGGAGACGTTGGGGATGGAATCGGGAAGGATAGAGATCGGTTAACTGGAGCAAGACCGCGGAGATGCAACGTCTCGGTGTATGGCTTTGCCGCTTTTTCTATACACGCTGGCAAATGTGCCTGTATAGTATATATTTACGAATACGTACCGACGTTCTCGCACGCTCGCTGAGGATAGGCACTAACCCGGAACGAGAGGAAGATCGAGAGGGAACGGCGGCTTTGAGAAAATTGGCCACGAGCAGGAAATGGTAACTTTCGAAACGTCACACTCGTCCTCGAGCGACGCGCCGTGCGCGTGCACACACGCGAAAACGGGAGCTTTTCCGTATACGTAAAAATCCACGTACGGGTATACGTATGCATACACGAGCGCTCTTATTTCGAGCCGCGAGATGCGGAGAAGGACTATCTTTTATTTATAAAGCGATGAAAGGGTATGGTGCACTTGTGGAGTATGTGACTCTGCTATATATGTTGCGAGGGTGCATGAAAAATTGAAGAATGCCAGACGCGATGGGTACGAACTTTCGACTGAAGCGTGAGCAAAAATTCAACAGCCAATCACGTTCTCCTTTTCTCCATTCTCTCTCTCTCTCTCTCTCCCTTATTCTCGTTTTATGAGCTTCAAGCTGATTGGATGTAATTAAAATTTTTCTGACAATAACTTGGTATATAAGACACCAACATTTAACATTTATGCACGTATATTTTACATTTACGAGCGACAACGCGATCGCTACACGACCGGTTTTTGACACGTTTGAATTGATATTTTACTATTCTTCTAGGCGGATACTTCATACAACTTCGCATAATGCACTCTATTCCGGTTAATTGATTAGAGGTTTCATTTCCTTTTTAATATAGGATACATCCGCACCGACATTTTTAAAAAAGTATTTTAAAACGATATTATAAATTTGAAACACTATATTCACTTTTCGTATGATTAAAAATAACTGGAACTAACACTCAGTTAAACTTGCTGAATAACTACGAAATGTTTTTCGGTACCAAACTACCCGGCGAGACCTAACACGTCTTACCCCGACACTTTTCACTGGCATACTGATTCCAAATTTTGTCATAAAACAGAACAATTAAGGCCTTAATCGGTTTTTCCAAATTTGAAATTTTTTTCCTCGTTACGCTCGACTAATTTTCTCTCTTTGTTTTTATGTTTACGATCCTCGAACTATTTAGGTATATTTGTCCAGATATATTTGATATAAATAATAGAAAGTTGCAAGTTTTTTCACATGAGTTGAGAAAATTTAACGTGCTCGAGCAGGGATGGGCAGAGCTCGATACTATATGCTGAGAAATAAAAATTTTTCAATAGATAATCTTTATTACCCCATTGATGAAATGAGCATGACACATTGAAAAATTTTCATTTCTCAGAAAACTATCGAGTTCTGCCCATCTCTGTGCTCTAGGACCTCCAGCCTGATTTTTCGAGAATCGAAAATAGGAAAATCTCAAAATTTCAAGTGGCAATATCTTTTCGTGTCCTCGACGATATCGACTTCATAATAGATAATTACTGATAATTTTTGCAAGACGAAATGAATAATTCAAACATCAAGGTCATTATTTCCAAAGCAGCGCACGTTGAATTTTTTTTATGAGTAGAGATTAGCTAAAATTTAATGCGCTCCGCATAAAATGCGCTCTATTTTGATGAATCGATTAGAGGCCTCATGTCTTTTTTAATATAGGATACATGCACGGATATATTGCATTTATTCACGTATACTAAAAGTGAATTGGAGTGTTTTCAAAAATGAAAAGATATCGCTGCATTTTTATTTCGGAATATGGGAAAAATTGTTGTTTCGAATTGGAGAATAATGCTTCGATAAATGGTTTCAGATTTATCAGATTTAGAACTCAAAAAGTAAAATTTATCGGTTATTTAACTCTATTAAGGAATAATTTTCCGAAAACGTTTAATACGTCACTCTTAATTTATAATCGAAAACCCGAATACAGGTTTTCATGAATTTACATGGATGTAATCATCACGTCAATGTACGTGTTTATTAAAAATTACATGAATATGTCGATGCACACTCAATATAACAATGTTAATATTCTGATCGCAATTATGAAGGATATTCACAATACGTCCCCTATATCGAAGAATATAAAAAAACTAACATTTTTTTACAGTCTGATTTTTTGTTAATATTTTAAAAAATAACAATTATCTTTTGCATTCGAGAATATATCTGTTGAAAGGTAATTAAATTTTTTTCTAAATAATTGATCATTTCATTTTTAATATCGTTTTTTTATTCTTGATTTTTTACCACGCTGTGGTTGCTGTAGGCATCAATTTGTGCAACTGCGTTAGTTTATCTGCATATGTATGTCATAGAGTTAGTGTTGATGAACTTTCTATTCTAATCAATACATCACATTGAATTGTCCGTAAATAAGTACAAACCGAGTACTTAGATACTTAGATACTTACGTCATCAACCATAGTCTGGATTAGAATTAAGAACTTCAATTATTTCTTTCACGTACATGCAGAGCCACATCAATAAAAAGTACTGCGGTATAGGAGCTATGGATGGATTTCTATTTGTAGATAACGTACGATGAAAATCGAACAATATATGTCTGATCAAAGTTGTAATAAGTTTCTTTGTAAAGAGAATATCCGTAGTTGGAGTCAGTATAGCATCATATGTTGCGTCCTACAGTAGTTCAGATTCAGAAGTTAGTTAAAGATATGGAGCATGAATAAAGATGATTGAGCTGCCGCATTCCTTAAATACGAATTCATATGATATTAAATAATTCCAACAATGTGAAGAGAAATTTGTCAGGTACTTGAGACAATAATGAAGAGAATAAGGTAATTTTGACAGAACAACGTTATTTATGAATGAAGTGGAAATCGTGGCTTGTGTTCAAAATATACCAGAAGTCTGTTTGGTTCATAAAATCAATGATGCGGGAGATCACTCATTAATGTAACAATGTTTAATTATCTAATAATTCATTTTTGCCAAATTATGAGCCATAATTAAAAGCATATACCGTAACACATACGATCGTGGAATGACCTAAAAGTACATGAAGGACGTAACAATAAAATTAAAAGACTACAATTTCGCAGCACTGTTCATCATCATCAACGTCCGCTGATTCTGTTTTATTAGGATTTCAAAATCCTGAAATATATCACGTTTTCAAGCCTTTCTGTGCATAAATACTTTTTGAACTTGGTTGTACCGAGATTACCTCAAAAAAACCATAAAAAGACCTTATTATTTAACCCCTTTAGGGGGAAAAACGTTGTAAAATCCTTTATTAGTGCTGAGCGCTGGCGTCACAAAAAAGCTATCTAAATTTGATGCAATTAGCTTCAGCCCTTTCGGCTCGGTGTTAATTTATCAGTCAGAGCATGTTCTTTCATAGACGTATATATACATAGATTATAACCGTGCACTCGCGAAATATATTTTTTCTACCTTTTGTATATAATATACGCACGTATATACTATATTTTACTTGGAGGCAAGACGTGTACGTTCGATCGAGTGTGCGTCGGCTCGCTTATGTAGAATGGGCTCACAAGAGTACAATCGCTCGCATTCAATTAAGTTGAAGTCTGCGGAACTCTGCAGTCCAATTACGACGTCGCGCGCTACAGAAAGACGTAGTTTATGCATCAGGCGCGGATATGTGTGCGCGCGCACTCGAATTTATATGTACGAAAATGTCTGTATAGACGGGGCTGGTGATTCCGGACAGTGAGCAAGACCGAATATCGTGAATCTGAATACGAATCGACTTCCGAGCGATCCAACCGCTCCAGATAACTCGAATGCACTCTTTTCAGCTGCGCAAATTCCTCCCTCGTCTCTTCACAAATCCGTACCCTCATTTTTTTTACACTATTCATAAATACACTCACACGTACGCGTGTGATTAATTAAATTAATCTACGTGAGCTATAAACATTTTATAACCTTGTGTGAAACACCCAATTTTGAGTGAATTTTCAGACAAATCCCATGCTCGAATTTTTCAAGCAAATTATAAGTGAAATTTGAATATATTAACAGTGAACGCTATACTAGGGCGCGACACTCTTGAAATTTCAAAAAATAGAAAAATCAAAGTAAAAAACATTTTTTTTTCGTTTGTTGAAATTCCAAGAATGTCATGCAGTAGTACAGTGTACATTGCTAACATATTTAAATTTCACTTAATTTGCTTGAAAAATTCGAGCGTGGGATTTGTCCGGAAAATCACTCGAAATTGGGTGTTTTTCACTAAATCTTAAGGTATAGTTCGATAGCTAAAAATGTGGTAAAAAAGGGGGCCACGCTCCCCTTCAAAAAAGTAGTGTCTATCAAAAGGTAGAACATTACAAATTTTTGAAAATATTTTCAGTAATCATGGAAGAAACATAATTATACTATTTTTATCGAATTTTTCTCAGTTTTACTAAACTTCGAGAGTGTTAAATTTTTTCCAAAATTCAAAAAATGGAAAATTTCTACTACAATGATTTTTTCCCTCAAGAACCAGACGGTATATAAAGCTGACTTTTTTATATAACTTCTTTAAGTAATGCTCTATCACTTTAATTTTTTTTTCATAATTTTTTTGTGAAGTTTCGTTGGGGAAATCGCTAAGCTTTAACAAAAATATATATGAAACTAAACGGCAGAATTACTCAACTCTTTATTCATTCGATTTTTATTCTTTTCCTATAAAATATATAATTTTTTCAATTTTTTATTAAATAAACAATTAATACGCTTCGGATTTATATTCCTTTTAGTATAAATCTTTCTGTCGATATTTGATAATGTATCAGCATATTTTACTTTTTAAAGATAAAAGATTAAAAACTCTTACATATTTATGTATAAGTTTTGTATTATAAAAATAAAAGGAAATTACTTTCTCAGGTGTCTTTCGACGTTTTTACTCAATTGCGAAAAATGTTGAGGCGGCGTAAATCTTGAGCCGAGCGATAAGACAGCAAAAATCCGGGAATCCCGGAAGTCTCTCAGACAGCTGAGTAGCAGAGAGTATGGGATGGGAAGAGTGGAAGAAAGAAGAAGAGGGATAAAGTTGAGGAAACGCACGAAAACATTTCTGTCAATCAAGAGTACTGATTCCAAATCGGAAGCCCATTGCAAACCAGGATTGAGATATTATGCTTTCTCGAAAACAAAAGTACATTGTATATTGCCTGAAAGATTGATGTACTTCTCAAAGTTAATATCTTCTTTTGCGCACTAGAAAATATTTCAGTCACATGCATCATTTCTTCCCAAGTATATCTATTTTTAACAGGTCTTCATTTGTTAAACTCACTTCTATTTATCTGTTTTTAATTATCACAGGAATTTGAAAATTTATATAATTCGTTCGTACTGGTTATAACGGCAACTTTGTTGCATTGAAAAATTTCGAATCCTATATTAAAAAATACATGAGGCCTCTAATCGATTAATCGGAATAGATTTCGCATTATGCGCGGAGCCCATTCAATTTTAGCTAATCTCTACTCATTAAAAAAAATTCAACATGCGCTGCTTTCGAAATAAAATGACCTTGACATTTGAATAATTAATTTCGTCTTGCAAAATTTTTTAGCAATTACCTATTATGAAGTAGATATCCTCGAGGACATGAAAAGATATCGCCACTTGAAATTTGGAGATTTTCCGATTTTCGATTCCTGAAAAATTAGGCTGGAGATCCTTGAGCATAGAGATGGGCAGAACTCGATATTTTGCTAAGAAATTGACATTTTTCAATGGGTGATGCTCAGTTCATCAATGGGGCAATAAAGATTATCTATTGAAAAATTTTCATTTCTCAGAAAAAGTATCGAGCTCTGTTCATCCCTGATGCTCGAACACGCTAAATTTTGTCAGCTCATGTTGCAACGCGATTTTCTATTATTTATCTATCTAATACCTGGACGAATATACCTGAATCGTTCGGGGATCGTAAACATAAAAACAAAGAGAGAAAATTAGTCGAGCGTAACGAGGAAAAAAATTTCAAATTTTCGTTAATCCCTCGGTCATTATTGTTCCTATGGTGATCGGTCGAGGTCGAGTGGAAAAACCGATTAAGGCCTTAATTGTTCTGTTTTATGACAAAATTTGGAATCAGTATGCCAGTGAAAAGTGTCGGGGTAAGACGTGTTAGTAGAAATTCGACAAGTTCAATTGAGTGTCAGTTTAAGTTATTTTCAATCATACGAAAAGTGAATATAGTGTTTCAAATTTATATTATCGTTTTAAAATACTTTTTTAAAAATTTCGGTGCGGATATATATTAAAAAAGTGATGAAATCTCTAATGAATTAATTGGAATAGAGTGCAATTATGCGAATAAGTTGTACGAAGTCTGCACCTAGAAGAATAGCAAAATATTAATTGATACATGTGAAAAAAGCGGCCGCGTAGCGGTCGCGTTGTCGCTCATGTTATAAAAAAGTAATGCTCGACGTTTTGATAAGTAAGGAATTTTTATTTTAACATTCAGCGTATTTTTGTTATTGTTGTTTATGTTTTTCTATTTTTCTATTTTAGAAGTTATTTTATTAACCATTACTCTATGGGTTTTTAAAAATTATTTTATGTTTTTAAAATTATATTACCATAGAGACTATTTAAAAATTATAAGCAGATTGGAAAAATTCAAACTTTTTTTCCTAAGTTGTTGCATTTAATGAAAATTAGTCAGAGACAATCGACTTCCGACCTGTGTATATAGATTTTTTCTGAATCGGCTTCTTAATTATTTATACACATTATTATTTTCATAACTGGCGCCGAGAGATTTATAAAAAAATCCAGGTCAACTTATTTCGAACTTTTTAATCAGATTAAAAAACGATTTTGTGAAAAGTTTAAGAGTTCATTAATTAAAATGCTCTCCAATTCAATCTTTGTTACAATTTTGTATATGAAGAATTCACAAGCATATACATTTTTTACTTACATTTACTCTGTGTCAATTTGATTTTCGAGCTTAAAAATAGAATTTTAAAACGTTTATTTTTCATTTACTTGAGCAATACAATTTATTTTTGACCCAATGGAGAAATGTATAAGTGCCGTTCCGAATGACGTGGAGAATTAAACATAAATTGAAACTTCATTCGTGATGATGGAAGACTAATTTAAAGAGGCTATTTCTTGTAAAATGCTATTTAAATATTCGAAAATTTGAGGGTGAGTATAAAATTACTTTATCAATGAATATATAAATTGCACGGATCAATGAATATATAAATATCAGCATGATATACCGTCCAATTTTTGAGAAAAAAATCATCGTAGTGGACATTGTCTATTTTTTTCATTTTGGAAAGAATTTAATACTCTCTAATTTCAGTACAAATAAGATAATTTCAATAAAAATAGCATAATTACGTTTCTTCTATGATTACTGATTATATTATAAAAAATTCGTAATGTTATATACTTTTTTATGGACGTATTATTTAGGAGCTTAAATAATTCAACTTTTTGAAGCTCATACCAAAGACCCTATACTTTTTTAAAGCTCATAGCCTAAGCTACAAAAGCCTCAAATAGTGTTTTCTTAATAGTTGTTTAGTATAGAGTTACAAATTTTGTAACGAAATTCCGTTTTTTCTGCTTTTTAACCTATTTTTCAATTTTTATCAATAACGGTTTTTATCTTAAACTCTTATAAATAATTGAGAATAAACTAAAGAATAAAATTCGATACTTGATTAAAGATTGATTTTTTAACTTATTATTATTCCGTAATAATTCGGAATTTTTATAAGTTCAGAACACTTAAAAAAATCGACTGTTCCAGTATACACATCGTGTATCGAAAAAAAAAAATATATATATATAGTGTACCCACGAAGGATTATAAAGGCATTCAAAATATAAAGTTAAAATTTCATAAATTTATTATATGTATAAAAAACTCACTCTTGTAAGGGACGCTCTCTCGGATTCTTCCTTATGCACGATGAAGTTGTTGGGTGCGAACGTAATCCACAGATATATACATATATATAGATGGGTCACGACGATTGGTACAGTCACTCGGTCGAGACTCGAGAAGAAAAACGCGAAATAAAGGGAGAGAAGGCGTTAAAGGAGATTGCGGAAATGCAGTGTGTAGTCTCGGCGCTAGTTGCCTAAATCAGCGCTATCGGGAATCGCGGCCGAATGCGAAAATACAGGGTCGAGCGAGCGACGGGAGAGAGAGAGAGAGAGCGCGAGAGAGTATCTATTGGGGAAACAAAACGGATTCGTTGAAGCGTATGACCTCGCGGTAAAGTATCAGACCGTATTTCCGTGGCATATAGTATAGGAATATCGGCAACGAGATACGTACTCGAGCGAAGGAAGAACGAATATAAAATACACGCGTATATATATATATATATATATACAGAAATATGTGTATTCCGACTCGGCCGACGCGCAGTGTTCTTGAAAACGCAAAACAAAGAAATCGAGAAGGAAACGATATCTCTCGAACGTGTGCGCGTTCGCAAATTTATCGTACACGCGAAGGAAAACTGGTTTTAAGTACTTGGCTCCGTGATACGGATTCCGCCTCTTTTTTTTCCCTCTCGCGAAACAACGGAGAAAGATGCGAATACTTTTTCTGCATAATTATATTATCTTGCGTGTGTACGTACTTTTGAATTTTATCGATAATGTCTCAATTGAATATTCCGCTACAATTTGTTTTTCTTTTCTTTATTTTTGATGAGTTATTCATGGAACTGTTTAGCATGTTTTTTTCTTCAACACCATTCGACTCGAACGGCGCTACGTCACGGTCGAAATAACGAGGTTAATGAGGTCAAACTCTGTGCGAGAATTCGGCTCAGGTTTATAATGTGTTGAATATTATTATTCGTTAATATATACGAGCGAAAAAAAATCAATATCTGACTCGAGCACTTTTGTCTCTTTGAAAAAATGATGAGGTTTAAAATTATTTTAATAATTCAATATTTGACGAAAATTCACGTCCTAATAAAGTTTTTATGTATCGAAACGCGGATTTTTATCGACAGAGGGAGTGAACTCGGCTTCACGAACTGTTTTGTTTTTTCGGATATAACGCACGTATACGTAATTATCTCGGCGGTATTGTCTTGCGGAGAAGACAGTAAAGTTTCGTGCGAGTAACGCGGACGCACGCCGAGGAGGCACACACGGGCACGAAAAGAAGCGAGAGGAGAAAAAAAAAGAGAAACAAATGTTGAGAATAAGAGAAATATCGAGACGACGGCGGTGAATCGGTGTTTGCCGAAGGAGCCGTGCCGGTGCTGGCGGCGCGTCGGTCGGGCGCTCGAGGTTGGTGCCAGCCGCGCCATTCAGTTTGCTCGAGTTCGCGGCGCGCGACGGACGCGTGAATATCTCATTTCGGGCTGCTGCTCCAAACCCGCGAGGCTCTCGCGTTTATCCGCTACGCGTATTACGTGTTCGTGAGTCACGTGTGACGCATCGTCGTTTTATCTCGCGAAATCCGCAATAGCGCGTTTCGTGAAACGAGATAAATTGAAAAAAAAAAGTGAGCAAGGTACACAAAGCGACGCCGAAACGCGCGCGTCTGACACGTTTGCCGAATAAAAGCGGTGTAGAGAGTGTGTGGGCTGGTACACGAGAAAAAGAAACGCGGCGCGGAGTCTCGAGCTCCGATATATTCGAGGCACGAGTCGCGCGGGAATCGTCGCGTCGTTGCATCGTGAAAAATCGTTTAAACGAGATAACGTCGAATCGGAGTTGAAAAGTTTTTTAAGCGAGGGGAAAATAATCGCGAGAGGGAGAGTACGAGAAACTCGGAGTCTCGAGTGTGCCATCGGTCATGTGTCTTGCATGAATGTGTGCGACAAGAAGAAGAAGAAGAAGAATCTCGTGCGTCGGTGAAGCGTTGTGAGAAAAGTGGTTAATCATCGACGCGCGCGCGCGCATATAACCATATTTTTAGTGCTATCGTTTATTTTGGAGAATAAGAGCCGAGCCAGGTGCGCGTCGAGTCGTGCTTCACGTCCATGTATAAATATACCTGTCCCCCGTGTTTATACATACACATATTCGCAACAAGTATGAAGCATATTAACCGTGAATACGCGACGACCGAAATCTTTCGCGGTCCCCGTTTCTTTTAACCTCCTCGCTCTCCGTTTCTCGCTCTTCATTATTCCTTTTACTCGTCCTTATACTTTTCGGAGAAAGACGACGCTACCCCGAATTTCGCACAGTGAGTTTACCGTGTCGTGTGTTTTTTTTTTGTTTTTCGTGATAAATATAAAAGAAGAAAGTGTGTGTGTGTGTGTGTTCTCCGTGTGTCGTGCAGTGCCCGTGCGAGAAGGATAGCGGAGAAAAATAAAATACGCGAGAGGAACGAGAGAGAGAGAGAGAGAGAGAGAGAGGGGGAAGAGGCTGCTCTGGTTTACAGGAAAATATAATAAACATCGACGTCCCTGGCGTTCTCTCTCTCTCTCCCAAGCAGCGTTGAAGAGCGACGCGCGTAAACGCTGTCCGGAGCACCGAGGACGAGCAATTATAGCCTTCCGCGGCGGTAAGTGACGATCTTGTTTTCTTTTTTTTTTTTTCTTTCTTTCTTTTTTACTCGATTCATCCTCCGCGCGTCCAGATATGAAGCGCGGGAAAAAGGACTCGCCATCAGCGCGACGCGTCTTATTATTCGTGCCCTTCGAGTTCTCGTAATCTCTTTCGTATATTTCTTTGACGCTCGCTCGCTGCCTCTTTGCACTCGACATTGGCGTCCATCCCAGCGAAAATATTTTACTCCGTTTCAACAAAATTCGCTAAATCGCGCCGATTTTTTATTTACGCTATCACTCTATTCGCTTCGCCGTATTTGACGAATTTTTTTTATTTTGTGATTGAGGATTTTTGAAAATTTTATTCATATTCGTGAAGCAAACACGAGATACGATTGACTCAATCCTCGTCAGCTGGCGTTGACAGGTTTGTAAGGCGAACGCGAATTTTGGAAATTCTTTTATAACAGCTCTTGTGTTTTTTTTATATCTATTTCATGTTAATCGATAATTCCTTCTTTTTTCGGCATTTTCATTGGATACTGTTGTTACGTGATTTTAAGGATTTATGTCTGTCAATTCCGCAGAAAATCTATTCGTTTTTTCAAGTAGTCTTTTATGCGCAAATAATAATGGCAATAAATTATTTTTTGTCCAAATAGCGATTTAACCCTCGGACGGGGGCGTCAAAAAATGTTACGCGCAAGGGCGCGTGGGGTCTCTGTGGATCCCAATTTTCAAACTGTTATAAAAAATAAGATATACAATATTTTACGATTTTTTTTTACAGATAATTATTATTTAATATGTTTTTGAATAAGTTTTGAAATAAAAATTTTTTTATTAAAAATAAAATCACTTTTAATAATGTATTTAAAAAAACGGAAAGAGAAATTTCGACGGTAAATCGCGAATTCAAATTTTCTGGAGTACAAAAAGACCCCACGCGCCCGTCCAAGGGTTAAGGAATAAGAATAGTGTAAATATTGATAAATTACTACAATGTGAAATAAAATTATGATCTGATTTGACTATTCGAGACAGAGACATTTTATGCAGTCAGCCAATCACAACTACGCGATTTAAAACACCCTGGACAGAAGAAAATTCAATCAAGAATTTTTCCATAAAAATATCTTCAACGATGGTTTTTTTCGTAGAAAGATCGAGGATAATACATTATATATAGTTATAGAAAATACATTTTATTTTTATCTATTGGACATAGGAAACATCAATTTTTCACTTTTTATTGCAATTCGATTGACTTCCGGTTAAAATAACACACACGATTAAATGTAATCGTATTTTTCAATCAAATGAATTGAAATTTGGAAATGTTATGCAGTGTACGCTATACTATAGTGTGTGAAATTCTTGGAATTTCGAAAAACGAAAAAAAAATTTTTTTTTACTTTAGCTTTTTTTATTTCTTTGGAATATTCCAAGAATGTCACGCCCTATAGTATAGCGTACACTGCATAACATATTCGAATTTCAGCTCATTTCCTTGAAAAATTCGAGCGTGGAATTTGTCCGAAAATTCACTCAAAATTGGGTCTTTCACATCACATTAAATGGACGATAAAGTTATAAGCGTAAATTTTGCTTGTATAATCGTAAAAAGTTTACTTACGTTATTCAGTTTGCAAGAATTGTAGGTGTCGTTCAAATCGATGAAAAAAAATTAAAAGTATATAAATAAAGAATTAAAAATAAATCAAGAAATAAAAAAACTGTATGTATATAACGAGTAATATTGTATGTATCTTTTGAATCGAAGAATTCAATAAATAAATAAATCGCAATCCCAATTGTCTATATCTTTGTACAGGAAAAGTAAATACTTTTGAAAAATTTTCAATAAAAGTTCAACATTTTCATTTAGAATTTAAATACTGAACATACACGTATTCTTTTAATCTTTTATATTAAAAGAAAATTATGTCAGTTTGATTGAAAATTATGTACTGCGAAAAAACGAAAGATCTATTATACAAAAATGTAAAATAATGTGTATATATAGACGCTAAAAATGTATAAGTAATCGTTTTACGATTAAGCAAAATTGGGTTAGTTTTTGAAAAATAATTTTATAATCTTCTTCTGACGATTTTTGAATGTTTT
Organism: Cremastinae sp. A BG-2022a; assembly: GCA_030522545.1. NCBI lineage: Eukaryota > Metazoa > Arthropoda > Insecta > Hymenoptera > Ichneumonidae > Cremastinae sp. A BG-2022a. Next base: position 21,855 of record JAPYYW010001013.1, read on the forward strand.
TTGTTGGCGAATTTGACAATTATGGTTATTCGTTCGTTGAAAATTTCAAGTAAAAATGGTTTTCAGTTGCAAATGACCACTTGTGATGCAGTTTGGATACTCACTCGTATGAAATGATACAATTATGACTTCAACTGTATCGCGCTCGTTACAGTTCGGCTTTTGAAACGGGTACTCGCTGCCTGCTCAATGAGAATATTATTCGTTTAATTCGGTTCTCACGCTTGCGCACGGGTATGCAATTGTGTTTTATTATACTCTAACCTCGTCGAGGCTTCTAATTACCGTACAACAATTCTCGTTCGTCTTCACAATTTGACGTTCTCTATTTCAAGTCCTCGTTTCCGCATCCATTGCGAGAAACTATATAATTTTGGACTTTGCGGTTCAAACTTCTTCTAATTCATCTCAAATAATCTATATTTATATTATATTATTTATTAATCGATTAGAAAAAGAAAAAAAGTATGCTTTTCAATAGTTAAAAAAAAGTGAAGAATGAAACTAATATGGAGGTTTTTCTATCCTCATTAATGAAACTGTCATTTGCAGTACCGATTATTTTGTTTATTACCATAACATTATTTTGTTTATAATTTTCGTTGATATTGAAATATATAGAAATATAAGTTATTTCGCATTTTTTAAAATTGAAATTAAAACAAAAAAAAACAACTTTAATCGCTTATTTAAGGTGATGTATGAAACACTCAATTTTGAGTGAATTTTCGGACAAATCCCACGCTCGTATTTTTCAAGCAAATGAACTGAAATTTGAATATGCTATATGTAGTGTACGCTGTATATACTAGGGCTTGACATTCTTGGAATTTCAAAAAATAAAACAATCAAAGTAAAAAAAATAATTTTTTCCGTTTTTCAAAATTCCAAGAATATGTCACACACTATAGTACAGCTTACAGTGCATAACTTATTCAAGTTTCAATTAATTTGCTTGAAAAATACGAGCGTGGGATTTGTTCGTTAAGATTACATTTAACCGTGTGTGTTATTTTAACCGGAAGTCGATCGAATTGCAATTAAAAGTGAAAAATTGATGTTTTCTATGTCCAATATATAAAAATAAAATGTATTTTCTATAACCATACATATTATGCACGATCTTTCTACGAAAAAAATTTATCATTGCCGATATATTTTTATGGAAATATTCTTGATTGAATTTTATTCTGTCCAGGGCGTTTTAAATCGCGTAGTTGTGATTGGCTGACTGCACAAAGTGCCTCTGTCTCGAGTAGTCAAATCAGGTCATTATTTTATTTCACATCCGTAGCAATTTCTCAATATCTACAATTCATTCCTATTTCTCGAATCACTATTTGGACACTAGTAAATAAAGTCAAATTATGACATTATTTAAAATTTACAAGAATAAATGTTATAATTACATACATGGTGATGAATTTTTCTATATTGTTTTATATTAGAAACATAATAAGTGATATACCTTTTATATGTACTTAATGTTAGTTAATCTCGTGATTTAAGTATGAATGAAATTTGACACGAAAAAATTTCTCCGAATTAGTTGAATAGCCTCGAATCAATCATATTTTTGGGACATCTCGAAGCGATTCTTCAAAATATTTCGATCGTATATAGATGAAGCTCTCTCGAGTTTGCGTTGTTCGTCTCCGCGCGGGCGCTCGGTATTTATCCCGCATCTGGCTGTCTCGGTCGCACCCGCCGGTAATCCCCCGGCGGTCGAGGCAGCGCGTTCGCCTCTCAGGAATCTCGGAGCTCCTTTCCGCCGAGAAAACCTGGTCAGGCCGCAAATGCAGACAACACACGACTCGAGCCATTGCTGTGAGAGATGGCCAACAAACGATGAAAGACGAAGACGGGGCTGCTGTATACTCGACCGTTCTGTCGAACCTTTTCCGCCCCTCGCTCTTTTCCTTCCCTTCGTTTCGTCTCTCTCTCTCTCTCTCTCTATCTTTCTCCCTCGCTCGCTCTCCTTTACGTGTTCTGTTATTCTCTCTCTCTCTCTCTCGTCTTCTATTCGTTTCGTCGTTTCTCTTTTCTCGCTTGTTCTCGCTTGATTCGTTATTTCCTTCGTTCTTTTGAAGTTTGGGGCGGGCGCGAGTGAGCGAAGAAAAGAACGGATTCTCGGCGTAAGACAGAGACGGAGACACACGTGTGGCATCAGGCTCGTAAGTGAGAAGCGTGCATCACGCGCGCGAGAGAGAGAGAGAGAGACGCTGAGCGAAAAAAGTGGCTAGAGCAGACGCGACGCTTGCCTGCGAGGTCATCCGGTTCACTTCGTTTCCTTGCCGAAAACTTTTATCATCTCTCTCTTTCTCCGCTTCGTTTTTTTTTCATTTTCTGCCCTCGCTATCTCTCTCTCTCTTTTCAAACGCGTTTTCTATCCTAATCTCAACAAGCGAGACTCATCGCTCTTTTAAGGCTGCACGGCCACAATTTTTTCCCCCATTTCGAATACCACATTCTTCCTTCTCCATGTTTTCATTTTTTTTTCCTCTCGAGTACTCTCCTCGGAAAAATTGAAATATCGCAGGTCAGGGGTTTCAAGGTTGTGCTTCATAATTTTCCCATTTATTGTTGCCCTCATCCCGTCCCTTTTTTTCTTCACAGCAGAAAACGTACAAAAATGCTATTTTAGTCTCACAGGGTCGTAATTTTTATTTCACTTGTGCGCGTCATTCCAAACATATTTTTGCTATTGTTTTTTCTTCATCAAATATTTTATGTTGAAAAAAATGCGAATAAATAACATATGGACATAATTTTTCCTAAATATTTTATCGAAACAGATCGATGACAGATTTTGATACTACACTGAAAAAAAATTTGTGAAATTTTGTTGATTCAACAAAATTTTGGTTTAATCAACTGAAATTTTGTTGATTCAACCAACATTTTTTCTCAGTGTATATAACGGGTTTTCAGTTTCCATCATTATTATTACATATGTCCATGTAAAGCCACATATATACGGCAAGTTATCATGGTTGAATCCGTATAAAATAACAGAGAATTTATAAAAGTTTCTTGTCTATTCATACTTGTCGAAAATAAATTAATTTCAAGTCTTTTACTTGGCGCACATTTCTAACTTTTGAAAAAAGTTTTTTGATGTATTTTCCTTAAAATTTGTTTATGCGTGTAGATTTTACATATTTTTAATTTTATATTTTCTATTTACATAATTTCTCTTATGAGTACATTGTATATATTTGGATGGACCATGAGAATTCGATATCATGTTTTTCATATTGTTACCTTCGAATTTAGAAAATTTTTAAAATTTTAAAAATTTCTGAACAATAACCTTTTCAGATTTGCAATTAATAAAACATATATTACTTATAATTGAATAGTAAAAATGTACAATTTCCTTCTGAAAACTCGTTGGATATTATACTTTGTCTTACGATTATTTTGCTTTGTAACAAATTTTCGTCATGATCGTTGTAAATGAATTTGCTCCTCCGACGTTTTTCGGGTCAAAGTATCGCGAAGTGTGTAAAGGGGGATGGGGATATTTATTCGACGAATTAGGTACGGCTGGCGAGTGCCTGTAATCTCTAGTTTCTGCCGTTTTCTCGCTCACACTTGTGAGTTTTATCGACGTCGGACGCGTCGAGCAAGCGAGGTTTTAGCACGTTAGTTACGTTCATCCACCTTCCATGTTTACGAACTGCACTAATTCCTATTTGTTACGCCAGGCTGATTCACGCCGCCGTGCTCTCCCGCCGCCCCCGCGTCGTCGTTCCTCTCTTTTCTCTCTCTCTCTCTCTCTCTCTCTCCTGGGTAAATGTTATCGTCCGTTGTAGCAAAGCTCTTGCACGTCTTACAGAGAGCGCATTTCGCTCTTCTCGGTCACTCCTTCTATTTTCTTCCCAGATTTTCTGCTCCTTTCCTGCTCTCCCTCGCTTCCTTTTCGTTATCTCTGTTTTCTCGAAATTCGTGTCAGAGAATGCGATTCCGTTCCCGTCTCAAATCCTTGCGCGTTTACACTACTCTCCGTCACGCTCCTCTTTCCTCCGTCTCACAAGCGCCATTTTTTTCTAAACGTCAAAATACTAAATATTATTGATAAAAGCGCGTCGAACGCTTACTCGTACAAATTTTCTTTATTTTTTATATTCGAGCATGTGGAATATAAAAATTAAAATTTTTACGGGAATTGGTCTGGAGAGATTTTTGAGACACCCGGTATGTGCTCGAGAGATTCAAGCATCGGGTGTCTCTCTAGTTTGCTATTGAAATATTTTTTTCATAGGTCTTTTTGTAAATAAATTTACGAGCAAGCGCGTGTATGTTATTTTATGTATCATAATTTTGCGAATTTAATATAGGAGAAAAAAACACGAAAAAGGGATGTGTATAGAAATTATGATAATGTTCTATATACTTCGGAATCATTTCTATACAATAATAATATTATTATTATTATATTTATATCCTTATTTATAAAGTAGAACTGCCACGGTTAGAATGAATTCGTTTTGTTTCCATGGTTATTATGTAACCAAATTTATTGATGTAAATTGACAGCTCGTTAAAGGTAAACTGACAGATTCTCAAATCGTCAATTTTATACTCTATAGTTAGTACGCACAAAGAGCGTATCGCATCGCCTAGTATTGTATAAACCAGAACTGAGTAGAGTCGATTTTCACTCTTTAGTGCATATTTTTATTTCAAACGTACGAGCGCACGTCATACTCAATTCTTCGCACATCATAAATTATGTGATAATTATATTGTCATTAAAACTATAAGTGACATTATAACCAAATAGAGAGCGTAGCAGGTTTATCGTACAAGAACTTTTCTCAACGTACCCACGGAAACAAATGAACAAATAATGTGCGCTTGCTGAGAGAGAAATAGTGGCTTCGTCTTACAATGAATTTCAGTAAAATGTACAGAGTACTTCGTGAAAATTTTGAAACTTATATTAAACATTTTGCTAAAACTACAATTGAAATAAAATAACCGTGCAAAATGCAATTGAAAACATATTTCATAAATTCTTTCGAAAATCTTCTATATTGATTAGAAATAAAAGTTTTGTGACATTTTTTAATCATTGCACAAAAAATTGTACTTTATTTTTCTTTATTAACGCGATAATAAACGAAGACTATTGTATATTCAAAAAGTCATTAGTTGCTTTATTATGAATAATGAAAAAAAAGAATTTTTAATCCAAAGTAAATATTTCACTATATTGTTAAATTAGATAAAGGAAAATGAGATTACTTCTGGTTTAGTAAAATTGATGGACATAATTTTTTCTCTCTGTCTGTTTTTCTCTTTTGCTCGCTGATGGCTTAAATTCATCAGTTTCTCGTTGAGAAAGCTCGAACAAACGCTGAGGTCATGTCGACTTGTTCTTTTCGCTATATACATTCTCTCGCGTTCTCATCCCAGCTGCACCGTAGATAAAATTCTTTAGCGGGCTTGACAAACTTTTGAAATTCGTTGTACTTAGTGATCCAGGATTCAATTGTTCCAGAATTTTCCTCGACAATTCCATTTCGCATAATTCAATTTCTCCGCTGTCTCGTTCTCCATCGCGAGGGCTTTTAAAACATAATTCACAACCGTAAGTAACGCGTGGAATTAAAATTTCCGTCGAGAGGTATAATTAAATTTCTCCAACATTATACGGGCATCAGAGCCAAACAGGGTATATATAACAGATAAATATTTAATTGATTTTAAAATAGCGTAAAATCGAATACAATATAAAAATTCATTCGATGAGTTGCTCCAATCGATGATTGAAATTTTTTTTTAAATTCTTATTGTTGTTATTCGTGCAATTATTCTAACATATAGGGATAACTATGTATGTCAGAAATGTGTATGAAGCAAAATAATGAAAAAAATGGGAGCGTGGAAAATATATAAGGAACGCGAGACGGGGAGAGACGATGGCGAGGATGAAGCGCAAATATACGAATCTCGAAAATATGAACCTGGGAAAAATATAGTTATAAAACTATTCTTGGCCTCGAGTTTTCATTGTTTTTCAGTCAACAACTGGGTGCGTATCTCTTTGGACCTCGTTAGTTCTGAATTATTTTGTAGTTCTATTTTTGTTCTTCATACATTCTCGCTCGCTCTTTATTTCTCTCGATTTCACTCCCACCGCATCTCTCTCTCCTTTTCTCTCACTTTTTAACCCTATTTTACCACACGCTTAATCCACTTCACGAACCTCACCGGATATGGTTACAAGAGCGGACATCAACCACGTTACGGGAGCGGAAATGGCTCAAAGTTTCTAGGTTAACTACCCTCCCGTTTTCGCTCTCTCTCTCTCTCTCTCTCGCTCTTTCGCCTTTCTACTCCTCGCTATCTCGCTGTCTCCTAGCTCTTCAATCCAAGAGAGAAGACTACCTTCAGCCCCTTGACTTCTGAAAGGGTGACTCTGTCCAGGTTGACTCTCACAGATTCGTAAATTCATTGAAATTCTCCAGCACACTCTCCGTTTCGCGAAACCCTTCCTCTTCCGTTTCCTCTCTCCTCTCTCCATTCCTCATCCCCGATGTTCCTCTTCTTCGCCTATTTTTACACTCTCCCGCTCGCTTCTCTCGTCTGTGGCTTAAACTTCCACGCTCAAAGCTCTTCCTCCGCTCTCGCTTCTTATTGTTTACACATTTCGCTTTATATACATATGTGCTCGTGTTGAATCTTTTGCTTTCCTCGTATGTCTTCGTAATTCTCGTTCCTCCCACATATTCTACGGGCTTTCGTATTTTCCTGATTCGTATTTGTATATATATATACGCTGATTACCGTCTGTCGCGCGTCACCGCTTCTTATTTTCATTTTCTTTTATTCTTTTTCCTCTTCGATATGCTGGGCTTTTGAAAATTTTGATCGTGGATTATCGAGCCTATCAATTAAATCAGTGGACACGGAGGGCGAATGGACTATTTAGTTTATTTATTACGTTTGAGATTTTTAACATTTAATCTAACAGAAATAAAATTTGGAACATATAGGGGAGGGGGGAGCAAGATGGGTCTTCTGAAATTTCAAAAACCTAAAAATATAAAATATTTGGGGACAAAATGGGCCCCTAACATTTTTAATGCGCAAAGTGTTGGGGATAAAATTGGCCCTTTATATAGATTAAAAAGAAACTACAAATATTTTTTCGAGCAAAATGGGCTTCTAAAATTATTTTTGTCAAGTAGAAAGGATTAAGGAATAATGAGAATAATGGAATAGGGGGTAAACTAGGTCACGAGTTCTACAGCATTATTGTCCATAATTATTCCCCAGAATTGAACGAATAGAACGATTTCGAAGCACTTGGCAGTCCATTTTAAATATTGTATGATATGTTTTAGCACGAAAATAAATTTTTCTCAAATTCATCAATTAGTTGATGAACAGAAAAGTAACAAGAAAAATTGATTCAATTAGTTTCTAAAAGGTCCATTTTGCTCCAAATTTTTATCATTAACTGTTAGTGCGTTTTTATACTAGATACATGGCAAAAAACTTACATTGTAAAATTTTTTTTTGGGGGCATTTTGCTCCACATTTTCCGATTTTTTATTTATAGTCGACACAGCAGATTGATATCAAATATTTGACAAGGGACTAAAAAAAGTGAACCGAGTGAGATAACTGAGAGGTTTCAAGCATTTTTTTCTCAAGGGGCTCATCTTGCCCCTTTCCCCGTCTCCTATACTTTTTCATATATAATTTTATATGATTTAATTTAATTTAAATATATATATATATATAAATTTGATCATAAAATCACTGTAAGCTTTTTTAAAGTTAAAAAAAAAGATAAAAATTAAATGCGTCGTCCGAAACTTATCAAAAGCGTTCAAACGGGAATTTCGGTCATTTCAGTCTGTACCGATATCCGTCGGGGCTCTCAAGCTGCTCTCGGGCCGATAAAAGAGAAAGATAAAGTTCATAGCGCCGTAAAATTCGTTGATATCCGTACGGTAGCCTCCCGTAAAGCGTTAGAAACAAAGGGAGGAAAAAAAAGAGGGGAACAAAAAGCGCGTACGCGGAAGAGTACTTTTCGCAGATATTACGGTTGAGCGTTGTTCGACGGGCGTATGCTCGAAATTTTTCTGTTTTTTTTTGTCGTCGATTGAGGCACGCGAAAACGTTCCCCAACCGCATCGCTCGAGCTCCGCGGGGGTTTGGGCGCTCCATCGCCGCCACTTATCCAAACTGCAGTTTCCACGTTTCTCCGTTACACGCGAACTCGTTTACATCCGTGACCACGCCACTCGACGATCCAATCGCTCGAAATCCCGTGAGGAACGACGTCGCCGCGAGATATATCGAGATAGCCAACGCGGACCCGATGAAAATGCGCGCCTCGCGCATCGCTGACGACTGAATATTGGACAAAATATCACCGGCCGACCACTCCTCACCTTTTCCTCACTGTCGTGAGATTCGGACATTCGCAACAAAGTTTCTCTCACTTTTTCCGTTTTTTTTTTCAGAATAGAGAATTAAAAAATAATTTAACTCATTTGTATCATTCTCGCTCTCTCCGCTTTATTTATATTTTTTACAATGCCCTATTTTTTCTCATTGTTTCCTTATAATTACCCCTTGTTTTTGTTCACAAATCGGAATTAAAATTGTTACAGGAATTATTAAAACTTATCCATTTATATATATTAGCAGGATAAGATAACTTTCAACGATAACTTTATCATTCGGAGTAGAATATTCGCTACAATGAATTACGGTTTTTGTTTTATTTTTACAAAATTCTATGAATTTTTATCACATTCGCTTCTGACGCTGCTTGTTGCTTCGTTGAAATTTATTTCGAAAACGTATCACATATAGAGCTCGACGCTATTGTTAGTTTATCGACATTTTGTCGATGATCACGACGTCATGACAGGTGAACATGACATTAATTGGCAGGATCGATTGCGAAACTAGGACCTGAAACCTCTCGCTTCGCATTATTTTTGTACAAGTTGCGTAAATTTTTATGAGAGTGAACACTTAAAAAATTTTATATAGATGTATTTATGGGGAAAAAAATTACTATAATTTATACGATAATGGATTTGCAGCGAAAATTACAAATTTCAACAATAAAATATATAATATTAAGCAATAATTATCTTTAATTCATATAAGTGAAAAAACATTTACTGTGATAATACTTCATAAATAAATATTTGATTGAGAAAAGAAAAAGAAGATTGAAAACGAAGGAATGAGGATGCAGTATTAACATTTTTTTTGAATTCCGAAGCGAAGGAAAATTCTTGAAAGAAAGAAATGAGAGTAACGATGAAGAATGTTGCAGGGATAAGGGATATAACACGATTTCGCACTAGTCTCTTTATATTTTTTTTTCTCTTACCAAAGTATCGTCATCCATAATAATCCAGCTGAGACAATTTGACGCGCTCGTGAAGCGCCGGCCAAGTCTCGGGCGCATACAAGATCGCGAGAAAGGGGAGCAAGTAGGGAAATATAAGAGAGGGAGAAACTTTGTAATTCACGGACGTATTACAGCTGGGATTGCGCAAACCGGTGTCAGTCCGAGTCTCTTCGTGTATAGTAATCACGCGTCCCTAGACATGCACACATACGGCGCTGTTTTCCTTATTTCAAGCCTCGCAGACATTTCGTCTCACTTTCGTATCTTCCGGTGACTCTGCTGCGAAGCGGTAATGGAAATAGAAATATAACGAAGGTGAGCGAACGATGAGCGGGAACAAAGAGAGACGGAGACAGACAAATATATTTCTGCAGAGTTCAGTTTGCATCTCCAATAGCCTCGAGCATCTCTAAAAATTATATATATGTAGTGTGTATGTTACTTCGTATATATGTATGTGTGTGTATCTATATATTTTCATGCTAGAGAGGCCTCTCTCTCTCCAGCCCATTCTCACGTGCACTCAATATTCTGCTCTTTGACTTTCAATCCATCGGGTGTGTTCGAAAATTATTCTCTTGTCGCAAAAATTTCACATCTTTTAAGACCAAAAATAATAATAAAATGAACAAATTTATATTTTGAAATATTTAAGAGAGAATATTGGCATCGATACATGAATAATAATATATGTAGGGAAAAAGTATTTGCAATTTTTAAGAAGGTCGTGCTGGTATTCACTATAGTCAATTGACCACCTTCGACGAAAAGTTTCTTATCACTGTTCATTTAATATTTCATGTATTTGATTCTTTAATATTTGCAAGAATTATCGAAAGTACGTGCAAAATTTGTTTTAAATAAAAAGCATTAAAAGATAAATATTTCGTTGATAGTTGGTAGGTTCAATATTAATCGAAAATATTCATGAAAATTACTTCAATAATAACCTACGTTTTTTACGATTCCATACGAATCTTTGTTAATTAATTAAAAAGCTGATTAGAATTTTCCTCAGCTCTGTCTAATAATTAATTACTTTGTAAATTTTGTTCAAGAAATATATGTTGAGCATTCCATCACGAGAGTCCGTGTTAAAACTACATAAAATATATATTTTGAAATTAAATAACTCATTCAAATGACCTATACAATTTTTTTTCTGCACAGTTTTGTTAACTCTATAACATATTTATACAATATTTTAAAAAGATTTTAATATAATAATACTCCTATCAGCACGAGCTTGTGAAAGATGAAGGTTCCGGAGTACACAGCCGTTACATTGCACTTATGCAGCTATATGCAGTCCGCATTGGGAATCTCGACAGGTAATTAAGGTTCTATGAAGCTTGCTTGCGAGTATGGAAGACCCTTCTCCGCGTACGCGCGCCCGTGGGCTTTGGGGACGTATTCTGAAAGAGTAATAGTGCAAGCGGAAAGAAACTGCGCTGCAGGAAAACGGGCGAGGGGAGTGAGAAGGAGGAATAAAGTCAGGAAAAATTATAGGGGCTTGAAATAATTGTATGCGGAACTTAACGGAATTTCCCTCGGATCTGCTCGATCGTTTCGGAGATAATCTCATCTCTTTTTCTCGCTGTCGAAAAAAACGAGAAGGATAGCGAAAAAAAAAAAATTACCGAGCTGAAATTGAAAAGATATCATCCTTTGTACGCTTTAAACGTACTCGAAAATTTTTATCTTTATTTTAAATTGTTTCTTGATATGCACCCGTGTGGTTCGTTGATGACCGATCCTTGCATGTGATTATTTTATTGTGTGAAAAAAACGCAGGTGCCTAGAATTGTTAATTAAAACCAATCTAGCACATGTTGTTTGATGGAATTCGATGCTTTGATGCTTTGATAAGAAAAATTTATTTTAGAATAGAGACACTTATTAATATACACTTATTAATAATTGATTGTTGATTTTTGTACAGAAATTTGAGTTTTGATCTTTTTATACAGAAATTTTAAGTTGGATCCTCGTTCTGAGGTTGCTTGACGAGTTCTCATGTTTTCGAATCTGTAAAGGTGAAAAAAATGAGTAGTGGGGACCAAGAAAGAGTTTTTTATGGCTTTGGTGCACGTGGATTTTTGGAAGGGAGGAAATAAAGGCGGTGTATTATAGGGGTTTTCCCTGAGTATCGTGCAAACATTTGGAATGACCCATTCCATTTCTTTCCCAAACATTTCTGACCCAATTGGTCTTGTAATCATAAAATAAATAGATATAACAGATATATACATTTATTAAGCTATCGATATAATCCTTAAGGCATTGATGGTAAGAGAAAAAGTACATATTTTTCGTACACATTTTAAATTGAATTTCATCGTATACATTCTTCCATTTATTCGATAAATTTTCCTATCTTATAGTTTATAATTTTGTTGCGTATCATATATTGTTCACGAAAATTAAATATAAATTGAATATGAAAAATTAATGAAAAAAAATGTTGTACGGCAGGTTCATGTATTTGTTTTTTTTTTCTTATTTTTTAAATTCTCATTATCTTGCTAGGGTCTTCTTCCCGCTGACCCTTTCACTCTTCGTGCCTATTTGCTTCCCTCTTTGTCCGGGATATCTTGGCTCTCAGGCACTCGTTTGTATCTTTTCTTTCTCCGTTCGTTCGTCGACAATGAAGCGCGCGCTTTTCTTCCTCCTCGCTCTCGGCCTCGGTCCATCTCTCTCCCTCCCTCTATCTCTCTCTCTCTCTCTCTCACTCTCGCAGCGTGAAAGGGCTCGACGGAGGAAACGGACACTCAGCCAACGCAGGCAGTCTGCTGGCCATAGAAGAGCCCTCGCTTCATTTTTTTTTCTTTGTTTATTTCATTTTATTTTTTATTTTCATGTTTATCTCTCGCTCTTCTCTTACTCCCGCTCATTCTCTTCGTCTTCCTTCAGTCTTTTTTGCTTTCTCATCCATTCTTCGTCGCCTCTGACCGGAGAAATGTGTGCAGGATGTAAAAGGAGGCGCGGATATTTTATCGTTTTGTCTCTCCCGAGTGTGTGCGTCCGTGTGAGATCCGCGATCGAGGATGCTGAAGAAACGAGGAGAATCCGGCTGAGCCAGAAAGAAGAAGAGTGACGAAGAGAAATAAGCGAGTGACGCAAGAGAGAGAGAGAGAGAGGATGAGCGTTTATTCCATTCCGAGCGACTGGCAACGACACTGATAGTCCGAGCAAGAACGATGAGACAATGAAAAAAAAAAAAGAAATCGAGAATAAGAAGGAAAGAAATAAAAAGAGAGGGAGACTGAAAAAAGTATGAACGACAGAGAGAATATGCGAGAGAGAGAGAAAGAGAGAGACGAAAGGGATAAATAAGGAGGCGAAGCTCTGCGGACGGAAAACCAAAGACAGCGGGGTCCAACAGGGAAACGAAAGAAGACAGTCGCGTCTCTCTTCTTTCACCCTTTCTCCATCTCTCTGTTTTTATTTTTCATTCTTATATTCCTTTCGTTCTTTTTTTAAATTCTTTCTTTCTCCCGCCAACTTCTCGTTCCGTGGTCGTCACGAGATGCCTCGAGCCTCGAATTCCATCTCTTTCTCTCTCTCTCTCTCTCTCTCTCTCTCTCTCTCCGAGCCTTTTTCTCACTCGCTCTTACGACGCCGCGCAAAATGGTTCGAGAAAGAGAAACACTCCTCGGGAGATTGCACTTTCGGATTACACCGCAGAGGGGAATGTAACGCGAAATATATATATGCTGACGCACACGCGCTCGTTTTTCCACATGGACACAGCGAGGACTGAAAATTTTATTATATATGCTACCGAATCATTCAATGGCTCGGACACTCAAATCATTTATGCTCTCTCTTTCTCTCTCTCTCTCTGTTACGTATATGTACACGCTTCGAGAAACTTTTCTGATGCATGTGTTGCTTTGTTTGACGTTCCAACCCGCGTTGGCGAGCCTCTCATTTTCTCCTTATTCCACCCTCATCGTTATTTTGAAGTTTTACCAAACTACAAAACACACGCAAAACTTTACACGGATCCTTTTCGAAAGTACACTATTATGCGAAACTTTACTCTCCTGGCATACAGATTTATAACTGGATGTATGCACTTGAATCGTAAAGTTTAAATAAAACCGATTATTTTGTTTAAATTCTCTGCGCGGTATAACTCCGGGTATAATGCGAGACAGCTTAGCTAACTCATTATCATAAAAAATTTGTGAAACCGAAAAAATTTTCCTTATTCTCAAACATATTTTTTTCAATGCATTGCTGCACAATGCGAGACTCGAATTAAATTCAATTTTTTTTCCTTCAAAACGAAAAATAAAAAAAATGGCTGACGTGATTATTTCTTATGCAGAGAAAACAAAAATTTTATGTATACGTAAAATTAACGCAATTTATTTGTAAGATATGGTTAGCAGATTGGAAATTTCACAAAAATTGTCCGATAAAATACAGAAATTCTTTTTTTTTGTCCGTCAATAATAAATATAGCATTTTGTTCTGAAAGAGCAAAAATTGTGATATTTCTTAGACTATAATCTTAGAATGCCAGAACTGTAATACACGAGGACAATAAAGAATTCTAAATATATTCGCTCGTACAATGTAGGAATTTTTATATTTTTCTCAGTTTAGTGTGCGAATTAATTCGATTCCTCTCATTTTTGCTAAAATTTTCTCTTTTTGCGTATGTAGCGCGTAAAAAGTATATTTCAATGAGTCGACGCAATTAATTCTCATACAGAAATGTTTATTCAATTTAAATTGGAGCATTGAAATTACGAAACTGTACATACGAGGCTGGTTCTTAATGGGCAAGAAAAGGGTTGGGGGCGTGGACGGGAGAGGGAGGAAGGCTTAATAGGGATGTCTGGGCGCAGCTTAAGCTCTAAATTTCAATTAGTACTTGAACCTCCTACTCTCTCGTACGCCTTGTTCGAAATAGTTGGCATGAAAATAAAATCGCACATTATCTCGTACTTTCAACTTTTTATCTCCTTCTCTCCGTCAGTTTTCTCTGCCTCTGTTGTGGACAGAAATCATTATTTTTCTTCTTTTACGTTTATTTAAAATTATGGTAATATAAAACTTATCGTTAACAGATAACTATATTAATTAGTGAAAATGGAAATATAAAACGAATAACGAATCCGGTGAAATTAAATTGATTAAATTATAATAACAACAACAACAATAATAATAATAATACGCTTTTATATGCGAAAGTTGCGTGATAAAGCTCTAAAAATCAAAGATTAATTAAAATGCAACACTTTGCAATGTGTTTCTCTTTGCGCTTTGTTGCATACATCTCAATTTAATTTAAAACTTGTAAACTAGAAAACAGTTAAGGATGTATGAGTGACATTTATAAAAATATGAGAATTTTATAAATTTTTGGTATTTTATTTATAAGCATATGTACAAATTTTGTGCCAAATATGTTTTACTCAATGGTTTAAGAGTTATCAAACTCCAAAATTGCTTAGATTTAACTTGTGAATTTTTGTTTATACATTCGTAGTAGTGTGTTCATTTTGTAAAAACAGTATATAATTTCAAAAAGTAGTACTAAACTTTTCGTTTATTTATTTGTTTGACCAATATAAATTATTGTTAAAATATGCCAAGAATGCCAATTGATAGTCAATTTGAAACTCAAAAAATTAGCAAAATTTTAGCAAACGTCAAAGTCTCGTTTTTACGAATTTAACGTCAAGAATTTACTTCTTGCTGGGACTGTTTGTTCCATACATCCTTAAGTGATTATTTTCGAGAGTGAGAGAGAGAGAGAGAGAGATGAAAAGAAAGGAAAGGGGGCGAGAGAGATAGAAAGTGCATATAGGGAATAACAGATTCGAGGTTAATACCGGAACTGCCAGTTGTCCTCATGATAAATTCGAGTATTTCCGAGGTACGGGCTCGGAGGCACAGAGTACGCGGGTATGCGGTTTTACGACGGGACAATTCAGCCCATTCCCGATCTCCGAAGCGGGATTTCTACGCTTCTGACTCTCTGATCCATGCTCCAACAACCTGGAACAACGGGCAGCTCAACCGCACACTTTGCCCTCCCTTTGCGAACTATGCAAGTCTAAAAAGCTTTCGACTGGCCTGCTCGACCGACCTTCCTTGATACACAAGCTTTCCAGTATATATCACGTTGACGTATTATCTATATAAGCTTCGAAACCTCAATATTTCTTCGAATTCGAACACTTTTTTGGCTTTTTTTTAAATGTTATACGTTATTTTTACGAAAATTCGTTTTGTGATATTTTTTTGCACTCGAAATATTTCGTTATAGAGCGCGAGAATTTATTGACGTTGACGCTGGTGATACAGGAAGTAACCCTAAAAAAGGGGCTTGTGATAATTCTGCTAATTCGAGAAAAAAAGGTACGTTTCGTAAATGCACCTAATCGAAGATTGAAATTTGTTGGCCTGTAGAGGCATTTCCTTATACGAAAATTTATCCATGTGATACCCCTGTTAGAATCAAAATTCCATTTGTATACTATTGTGGATACAATTAATTCAATTTTCCCACTTCATTAAGGTGTTAGTGTGTTCTGTATGTATATAAATTCGTCTGATTGTCAGGTAATAAAACAGAATTATACAATTTATTTTATTTTCATTTCATTTTTGTTTTTGTTTTTAGTGATCAACTTTTTCTCGTAGGATAGAGGGTTTTTTTATTTGGATAGATAAATAAATAAATAAATAAATAAATAAATATAAATAAAATAGACCTCCGTTAGTTGGTGACATATAGGTTGCGCATCGGGTGTAGCTGAATTCTTGTTGAATCAGTTGTACAAGTTTCGAGTTTGCGTGATAAAATTGAATGATATTGAAATAACGTTGAAAAGTAACAAAAAATTTTATACTGCTTCGTTAATATATTCCGAATTGAAATGTAGTAAAGTGTATAGCAGATTTATGCAGATACCCGCCATGTATTTCATCTGTACTTTTAAAAAAATGACCAATTAAATTTTTACGTACCTCCGAAATAAGTTCTTACTATACAATTTTTAATTTTCTTTTACAATCACTTTTTTGCAGTAAAAGGAAGTGTGTGCAAAAAAATTTGTAGCGAATTTTTTGGTACTTAAAACTAAAGTGGGACAGTAATTTTCTTGTATAATTTAAAAAAAAATTTCGGATTGCTAATACTGTGTCTGCTCGCGTTTACGAGTACGTACAAGTCGTAAAAAAATGGCACGGCGGGTTTCTTAAATTTCAAGAGTGGAGAATAAACGTTTGTTGAAAAAGAGCTCGAGGCCAATAGACAAGGACGAAGGTGCAAACTATATTTCTGCAGGTTCAACGTTGAAAAATTTAGTCTGCACCGACCTGAGCTCTCTTGCATATACGTGTATAATGAAAATAAGATAAAAAGAAAAACCATTCATTGACACGCAGGAAAGTGGTTTATGAGAACCACTATATATGTATAGTATATTTTCTTTCTTCTTTTTCAATTATTTATTTTTATTGTTGAAAACGTCGATAACGTTGGAAAATTGCATGCTCTTCCAGCTCATTAAATGAGAACATGGCGAACTGTCGATTATTTTCTTCTTTTCCCTCTCTCGAGTGAATTGTTTCATTTTTTAAATGGGAATCGATCAGGAGCTTAAACTTTGATTAACCAAGAAGTGCGCCTTTGCGGATATAATTACGCGGGATTTTTTGCCAATAGATCAGTTAAATTGGACAAGACACGAAATTAGTGTATCGAATTCGGAGCGAGACTCTCGTTTTCATACAACGATGAGGTATACAAACCGCCGTATCTCCCTCAGGATTTTATTTTAATTTTCTCATAAAACTGCTCCGCTGGCCCGAGACCGAGTAAATAATTATGGGACTGTCTGGAAGCTTAATCGATTTAATTTAAACGAGTTCACGACTACTGCCATCATACGCGCCGATGGAGTATACGCGAGACGAGACTCTCCACGGGCTCGAACGCGAGAACTCCAATTCGAGTGTTTACCTCTCTCACGGACTTGCCAGCCAGCATGACGACTCCTCGTGGTTTCTGATTACGTCGAGTCCCTCCTCAATTCTCAAACGCACACAGGTGTCAAGTGCAAATCCTGCATCTTATACATATTCCGCAGTTACCTCGTGTACGACATATTCTCAGATTTAAATTACCGAAAATTTCTTTCACCCACAGGAATTTTTTAATAATAAATCCTGTAAAAAAAATGACGCCAATTATAAAAATTCAAGTTACTCTGAAAAATTTATTGAATAAAATTATTCTTGATTTAATTAATACTGTAAAATGAACAGTTTTAAGTTTATACAGAGTTTCAGGTCAATTTTATAGCGAAATTAAGTGCAAAAAGTGCATACAAATGAATTCCAAATAATATATGACGCATTCAAACATATTGTAAAATACATATGAATATATATAGCTTGTCAGAATAAAATAATTCGTTCTTGTATTATTTACGTAAAAAGTTTTATTTACCTACATTTGCAAAAAGCCTTTTGTTTCAGTTATGACGTCGTAGTTTATTAGCCTTTATTTTTTTGTTAAACGTTATATAATTAGCCTCTATTACGATATTTTATTGATGAAAGTCCCGAATATGTTTGCCAGCTTTCATAAAATATCTTTTTTTTATTTTCACAATTTCCGGGGTTAAGTTCAGAGTTATAATGTGTAAAATGCATATCACGAGTAAAATTATCCGTGGTGATAAACAATGAAAAAATCAATCGTTCACTTTTGCTAATGATGATGAATCACAAAAAATTGAATGAGGTTTTTCATAGCGAATTTTCGCCCCGATTAAAAATGAAAGAGAGATCGCAGAGATTGAACTCATATGTAGCTGGTATGCAATTTCATATGTGCGTATTTACAATACGTATATGTCGCGCTATTTGTATACAAGCTCAAAATATATATCGTGACCGCTCGCTTTATATTCCCGACTAAACATCGACGGATTTAATTTCATCCCTGATTTTCTCTCTCCTGCGAGCCCTATATCGTTCTCGTTGCTTGCACATCTGTGCCACCCAGCGAGCTCCGTGATACAAAAGCCACACACATTTAAGACGAGAATCGCCGGTGTTTACTCTCGTATTCTTTCTCCACAGGCGAAACTTCAACGTTTTCGAAATAATAGCAGGACCGAAGAGAGAATTTGGAGAAAAAAATTTGTAATTTTTATTTTTTATATACTATAGTATAGCAAAAAAAATTCTTTATTCTTATTTTTATTGATATATACGAATATTAGTTTTTGCTTTACATTCGCACGAGCGTGTATTTTTACACTTCATCCGTAGACGAGTCAGAAGAGAAAGAAAAGCTAGATTGCAGCCGAGTTTCATTGTCGTGGGAAGACATTGTAGTAAACTCTCATTATAGCGAATGACGCTGGTCTCTTTATGGTGAACTTCTCCTGAGACTTCGCAGCCAATCATTGGCTGCGAAAGCAGCCACACGCGCCTGCGTGGTACGATATGCCAGCTCATATAATGGAAGTTTAAGAGAAAATATTCATTATTGGGATCTGACATGAAGGCATGTCACTTGAGTAGTGTTGAAGCGCGCGTGTGAGTAAAATGTGTACGTATTCTGTCTCAAATAAATAGCACCTTATTTTTAGTTCAAAAATTTTCACCAGATGTCTTGTCAACTTTTGTCAGATCCCAATACTGAGATTCGCTAATTTTATGACCAGTCCACTATACGATGAGACTATAATAAACTCTGTGTACACATTCGAGAGCAGCCATCAGAAAAAGCCCGAAATGTCGATGAGTTCTGTTTTTATTATTTTATAACTTTCCTTTCTCTAAATAAAAAGGCCGCACGAAAAAAGAAAACAGTAATAGTAAAATTGAAATCATATAGAAATTATAGGTGACACTTTACTGGATTTCGCTGTAAACTTGGCTCGTGACAGGTCAAAAATAAATGTATACTTTTTACTGATTAATAAAATAGGAAACATTGAAGTTTACGTCAATTACAATGTAATTTGCCAATTATTACGGATAACAATGTTTATTCTTGATTTATACTTTCAAGAAAATAAAACACGCATTGTCGAAAAATTGTAATAAAAAATCCCGAGAGGATTCACTTCATGAAAAAAAAAGAAGTATGGAGCTTCATTTCGGTTCAGTCGCACGGAAATACTTTTGTCGATGATAAGAGGGAAAAGAAAGAGGCGCGGCGGAGCGCGTAGAACACGTACATGTCGCGCATGGAAATCGTAGATCAGTCATGTGTGTGAAATCCTCGAGAATATCCCCCGTACCAGAGAACTCACTTTAATTTAGTCTTCCTCCTTTTTTTATTTCGAATCCTTTTCCTATCCGCCCGCCGTGCTTACGCGCAAAAATACACTGTAGTCTCTCTGTGTGCTTGTGAGGGATCTCACAAACGCGCACGTAAGAGAGACCGAATCGAGTGGATGGCTCCGAGTACGAGAGAGTTTGTATACAAACGAGGCAAGGCTTTACCTCTCCGGAGATCCAAACGTGTTGTGTACAGAGTCGCGAAAGAAAAAAATCACTATGGTACAGAATAAAGTAGGAGAATGCGAAAGAGCAGCAGCTGTGCGTTAACACTACATGTGCAAATTTGTATACCTTTTTGTAAATCGTTATACGTATATAAAGAGATAATATCACGAGAAATACAGAAAAAATGACGAAGAAAATATAAAGTAGTTTAGACGTTTGAGTCATATTAACGAGTACAAAAAGTAAGTACATAAACTAAGTTTATACTTTATTTACATCTTGTACAATTCTGTTAAGTTTTAGTACAAAAATGTATATTTTATAACAATATATATTTAGCATAATAAAGTAACAATTATGCTGACTATCGTACATTAAAGAATATTTTTAGATATACTGTTCATTATAATTGATTCTCATATCCCAAATTTTTAGAACATCGAATTTACTTATTACTTTGTATAACAAAATGTAGTAACTCAACACCTCGCAGTGTATAGCTTTATTATAGTTATTCCTTCTGGCTTGTATACATGACGTAATTTTCGAACCTAAATTTATTAAGAAAAATTATTTTTTTACAAATTGATTCAAGAACAAAAAATATACTTTGAATTCAAGTTTATCTGGGGTGACATCTGTTTATTCCTGTATATTACGTAACTATTTTAATGAAGTTTTTAAAAAACAAATTTTCAAGAGATTTGCCTCCTCAATGCAAATATTCTCTATATATAGTGGGTTTTCTATTTAATTCTATCTCAAATCGCGAAATCTGGAATTACAATATAATAAAACTGGGATATAATTACTATTAGTTTCGCGGTGATTCTCATTTTGGGTGCACTCGATGTTATTATCAACTTCGTTCTGTGATCCAATGAATACGACGAAGAGATTGGATTATATAATGACAAATGCGCTTCACGGTTAGCCAGAACTCGTAACGTTTCTCGTTTTACCTTTTCTCTCTCCCGCAGAATTCACGTGACAGATCGATTACTCTAGTAGCCGCGACCTTGCTTGTGGTTCGATTCCTCATCGGGTAAACAGCTCGTGTATCTCGGTTTCTCTTTTCTTCACTGACCCTACCCCTTTAATCTTACCCATATAAATATTCTGATAAATCCAAAAATAGTAAGTGTATTAGAAAAAAACGACGAAGCAAGTAAAATTACATGTTGCTCAGTTATTAAAGAAAAATTGATGAAAAATACATTTTGCCAAATTCCTTATCGAAAGAGATTATAAAAGTTTTTTTTGTTAAAACGATAGTGGGTTTTTAAAAACTGGCAGTATTCTTACCCAAATAAGTACTTATCCAATCAATTTTTCTTCACCAAGACACACAACTTGCTTTATTTTTTTTACTTATATGTTCAACTTATTATTGAACAAAATTATGGTTCAAAATTATGGTAGCAAAGCTTACTAGAAAACTTGGCTTTGTAGAGTTTTTTAGAAAATTACAATGAAATTGATAATAATTGAGTTTTGGACCTGCTGTCCAAATTCTTTACTAATATTAGATAAAATAATAACTACGACTCTTGATTGGTTGATATCATTTTTTCCTGTATTAATATTTTTTTCAATTTTTAAAATAGTTTTCAGAGTAAAATTGAAAAAAAATAAAACTTTATTTAAAATTTAAATGAAGTTCGTATATACGCGAAGCGTCGTAAATTTCATTGTAGGTGTAACTCTGGAATGCATTAATGGATTTTATATCGTAGATACGAAAGCGAGGAGATTGGCACTCGCTTTTATCACGCGAGAAAGAATAATCGTTTTCTCCCTTATTTCTCTTATTTTACCATTTTATCGCTACGAAAATCTGGCTGTCTTCCTTTTCTTATCCGGAAGATCACTTCGCTCCCTGAGCGAGAATAGGATATAAAAGTAAAGAAAATAATAATAAAAGGGACGAAGTCTACGTCAAGATTCTCAGGTTCGACGACTTTTAATATCAGAATGATTAAAGCCAATGAGAAAACTTTTTCAGAGGGGAAAAGTTTGATTGAGCTCGTTCGGAAGTTGAAGTAAATTTGTCACTTTTCTCGCACCCTCTATCTGAATCTTCTATATACATATATCGTTCGAATACTTGTAGATGTATGGACTATGCAGATGCGTATGTGAGAATAATTTATGTTTAAATAAATCTTATCTCTGCGCTGACACAAATATCTTTGACTCTCGAAGGATAAAAAGTTTTTATCCTCTGATTTAAATTCACTTCTTGTCTCCAGAAATATTTGGAAATACACTTGATATGGGAATAAATTGATTTAAGATAAATGTTTCAAATTATATAGCAATTTAAAATCCATTTTGAGTATTTTATTATAGTAAATATAAGTATTATAACGTTTGATATACGTACAATATTTCCTATTACAAAATAATTTTTATATTCGATAATTTTTCTATAACAATTATGGATAGTCTACACAGAAAAAATTTTTTTATATTTTAAAATTGATGTAAATCATTGCAATTGCGATCTCATTTTCTTTAAGTTTCTGGTCCGTGAGAAATTGAAAATTTCGAAGTCACGAAAGTTTGTGCGTGAAAGATAAGAAAATAAGCTTTCGAAACTGTCAGAATAATTGAAGATTGACGAGAGCGAAGAAAACGATATCTCGATGTGTTTTTTGATATATCTTATTCAGAATTGAAATTTGTCCTCTTTTCTCTTCGCTTCTCCATATTTTCCTGACGCTATAGCATCGACGTCTGCAAGATCTTTTCTTTTCCGTTATAAATCATGAACGCGCACGTGGAAAAAATTGGAAAAGAAAGCACATCGAATGCATATCGGATCGCTCAACTTTCCGCCGTTATGATTTGTAGCCACGTGTCTTGCGCATCTTGCGCGCTCCTCAATTTTTTACGCCGCCGTTCTCTTCTTCGTCTTTCGACTGTACACGAAGAAGTAGAAAATGTTACGTACTCTATGTATACTTTTTTCAATTTTTTTTTCTACACTGAGAACAGATTTAGTTGAAAAATATTTAGTTGAAAATATTTCGTCGAAACAACACTTGTTTATTTGAAATAATTAAACTTCAGTTAAATCAAGTGTACCCGTGACTATATAATTTCGTCGTTTAACCCTCCAGCATACGCACTCTCGGAATTCCATATTACATTGTGTATCGTATATAATGTATTTCTATTTTTCGTTAATGAATTTTTCACTTTTATTTCATTTTCTATATTTTTTCAAAAATTAATCGTCAATTATTATCACATTGACTTTGAGTGAAAGGTACAAATTAAGGGTTTTTATATACATATAGATAGAATAACATTACCAATGGAATTACGTTAATATTTTATTTTATTTCGTTATGTATATTATATAGAGAAAATTTTCAAAACATAACATTTCATTATTTGAAAAATATATATATTTCGATGATTTATTCTGAAACAGCATATATATACATATGTATTTAAAGCATTCGGGTTTTTTTTTCGCAGTGTATACATGAGCATTGAATACTCATGCACTTTTTAATAATTTCTCATTTTACACGTCAATTCGAGTCTCCTGCATATATGTATACTAGTCATCTCTGCGGAAATACCTCATCTCTGTATGTCTCTTATTCTCGTCGCCGAGTTATTTTACTTTTCCGATATCACAACTAAACGTCAGAGCGAACGCAGAACGTACTCGGCGAAAATGGATTTTTTCGGCTGTGATGAGCTCTATACATATATACTTCACCCGTTATACGTATTTCCTCTCAATCTTTCTCCTGCTTCATATAGTTTGAGGGTCGAAATCTATCTGGAAAAACGTATATTCCTGTATGGACATGTCAAAAAATGTATTCTGACTGACATTTATACGTAATACGTATCTACGATTTTTCATACTTTTTTTTCTCTACTCGCAAAATGTTCCCCTTCGGTTTCATTGCTTTTATTTCTGCACTTTTTTATATGTATTCTCGAATATATACATTTCTCCATCCGTGAACGAAATTTCATCTCGGAATAATATAATGACATACGGTTCCCGAAATATTTAGGAGCTTTGATAAATGAAATTGTGATCGTAAAGGAAAAATGAGTGAATTTTTTTTTTTCGGTCTTTAACAGAAATTAACTGTCGCGATGGTATAGAGGAGGAAATAAAAGGGATGAAAAGCACTCGGTAACAAGTTTAAGACGCAGTTTCGGTGAAGCGCGCCAAGAGGCATTTCACGTTTTCGTTCTTTCTTGAATAAGTTCCAGGCCTCCCTCGCAGCGACGCGCGTAAAACAGGTTAGTTACATCATTGCAGCGAGGCAATACGCGCCCGAAGAAGAGAAAATCGAGTCGGAAACGAAAAAAAAAAGTTTAAAAGGAAAAAGAGAGGAAAAAGGCTTGTGCGCCGTTTTCGTTTCGTACTATAATACGTATATATATGTCTACACTTTGTTTCAGTTGCGCCTGATGCAAGCCGCTGTAAAAACTACCCTCTTGCCCCTCTCGACCCGGGCAAGGGGGTGGTTTTTACAGTGGTCTCCTCATCCCTGCTTCTCTGTCGTTGAGAGCAAAAGGCGCCTTAACCCATACGTTTTAAAACTTTTTAATATGCTTCCAACAGTACTGCAAAGTGAAAACGTTAATAAAAGCCTCGTACGTATATATCGCCATGCACACGTTCCGCACCGAGTCATCGATAATTTTCGAAAAATTTTTTCCCGCTCCATAGTTCTCGTGGTTATAACTCTCGGTACAGCGAATCCGGTATAAAAGTTTGTCAGTTTCCCCATCCACATTTGTTTTTAATAAAAAATATAGAAAACGTAAACTTTCCATAGAATTTTTATTGGATTTTTATCTTCACTGAGAATTAAAGGAATCATCTTTTACTATAGGTTTTTGCGAGTTAACATTATTTTATATATAATATATATTTTTAATTCTTTTTTATAGAGTTTTTTTACTTTCATGAAGTTTTAAAGAAGTTTAGTGCTGAGAAGCGAGCAATATATATAAACCATCTTATTTCTACTTTTCTTTGATCCAGTTAACATATATATGAAAATCTTTGAATATATACTCATAAATCAATTTTCTGTATTATGTATCTTTGCGATTTCGATTTCTGAAAACGGTTCGTACAAACGCGACAGAAATGACACTTCGAAAATGGGAAAGGCGACAAGAAAGGGACGAGAGATTGCGATCTTGAAGATATGTAGGTACTGATAAAGAGAAAGAATAGGGAGTTCCGAATCGATCGTCCATTATATCCGGAAAATTCTGTATATAGTTCTATATGTATGTCGAGGGAGGGGGGGGTGTAAGCTGAAAAGCTCGCTATATATCTGGTAACACGGTTAATCTCGCGATGCTGGACCGAACGCTCATTCCCTTCTGAATATACATTCTTAAGAGTTTTCTCAGCTGAGCCAAAGCCATTTTATCTGTGAGGTAAAACGAGGCCGGAGATCGGGAATGACGATAAAGGGCGAAAGATCTTCCAACACTTTTTTTCATTCCTCTCCTTCTTCTACGCTCTTGCAAAGGCAAAAAAGTTTCAAAATGTTTTTTCATTCCTTTTTTAAGCTCCAAAGTCAAAGTGTTCCTCAGCCATCTGGAATACGTACGCTATATACGCCTTATCGTGTAAATGTACATAAGTGCATTAAAAATTTTTTTTCAATTTATTTGATGTGAAAAATTCTACAGAGAAACAAAAAAAATAGTATCACTTTTTCCTGAGAAGACTTTTTAACATCGGATATATTACCGATTTTTTCTGAATCGCGTTTTCAATTTTTGAATATTTTTCATTTAAACTATTTATTAATTTTACAATATTTGTATAACTTTTAGCGCACAATATATAATCATATAAGACACTAGCGCACTATTTCAATGATTGAGAGATTGTCATTTACTCGCATTTGTAAAAAATTTGGTTCTTTAGCTATTTTTTAAAATGTTTAAAGATCTCAGAATGATTGGTACAATATTAGGAAGGTTTTAATAGTTGGTATCTAAGAAAATTGAATGGTATTTTGACTGTAAATGAAAAAATAATAATTATTAATTTTTATTTTTTTTTACATAACAAAAAATCGGAAGAATCCACGAACGTTGGAAAAATTAGATCCTTCAAAAATATATTCCATTAGTTTCGACACTCGGATGAAATAACTCCTCGACTCTGAGTGCTTTTAACTGAGTTTTTAATTTACAAGCAAATATAATATTTACAAGACTTAATAATTTATGAGACTCTATGGTAAAAGTGTCAATTTTTTCCGTAGAGCGAGTGACGTGGAAAATGATTATGTGTTGTAAAAAAAAACTGCGAAAAGTTTATTTAAAAGTTTGTTAAGCCGAGTCTTTCGGGAATTCTGAAAATCGATTGGAATATGAAGCCTCGGTTTTCATTTAAAAAAAAACTCGTGACAGCAGAGTCCAGACAGAGAACTTTTTGGCGTAACGTCAACCAAAACAAATTCGCGCTTCGTCGTCGTGTGTCTCTATAATACGCCTTCGACGTACTCTCGGTTTTCATACAGACGCTCGGCGGAATTAAATTGGATTCTCCGGTACGCGCCAAGCGAGACTGCACTTGCGATCGTACCAAGTTACATTTATCGATATTTCTCTCATATACACGCTTTCTCTCTTCACTTTTTCTTCTGCTTTTTCCATATCCTTCGCTAACGAATTCCTGGCTTACCAATCAATGTTTTCGCATTGTTCCATGTCTGCAAAACGTTTGCCCCAAGTTCCCATCCTCATTTCATCTCTCTTTTGAAAAAATTCTGCACGTCGTCTCTTTTATTCTGAAATACGTCATTGCTGTAAAAAAAAACTAGAGCAAAAATGAAACATTCCATTGCTCGAAATATACCTTAAAAATATTACTTTTCAAGCAATCTAGCAGCACAGCTGTCGCAAATTCTTGTCATTTTTAGATTTTTTAAACGTTGAATTGTTTTCCGATGATTCTTCTGTCACGATCTATAAATATAAATAGAATTTTGTGTGCAGTAACATTAAGTTTTCATTCAATGTCTAAAAGTTTTTCAAATTTCATATTTAGGTCATCATTTCAAAGTTGAAAGTTAAATTTTTTTCGCCGCATAAATCGAATGTTCGAAGCGCTCAATCTAAAATTTTTTTATTTTTTATTTTAGTTCCGTGTTCCTATTTGGCTTGTGTACTCTATTGTATAAATATACACATCGGTATTGCAAGTATTATCAGGTCGCTTGAACCGGGGACTTTATATTGGATCGCTCGACCTACTTCCGTCTTCGGCGGTGAGTTTCCCCTCCCTCCGAGCTTGCAATGGTAAAATGTACTCGGGATGAAGCGTTGCGTATTTGCGCCACCTACACACCCTGCTAGCACTGCGTGTACAAAGACTCTTGCCTGAAAGTCAAACTTCTCCATCCGAGCGTTCATCGTTGGTTCAGACTTTGCTGTCTTCTCCAAATCCTCTGAATTCTCGAGTTTACGTTCGTTTGAAAATTTTTGCCTTTTCGTTAATAATTCAGCAGAAACCGACGTATGATATGCACTTTAACTTTATAGCCATCAATTATTAAGTTTAACGTGATAATATACATATATATATTCTTCGTTTTATCGATTAAAAATTAACGAGTCTTGTTTAATTTTTAATTGGTTTTCTCTGACGTATTAGTTGCAACGTCGAGATTTATAAATATATAATATGGGTAGGGGAGGGGTTTGGGTTCAATTTTCACGTAGCAAAATTATTTCAATGGCTGATGCTAATTTCATTAATGAGGCAGTAAAAATATTGTCTATTGAAAAATTTTCATTTCTCAGAAAAGTATCGAGCTCTGCCCTGAATACAATGTATAAAAATTTTAAAAAAATGCGTCTTTGCTGGGGGCCCTACGTTGGACCTAAATGTTTTTATTTGAAATCTACTTCTGCGTAATTCAAAGACTTATTCTTCTAAAAACATATATAATTTTCAAATCTCCAGTGTGAAATTGTTTTATCGAACTTTATATCACCGTCTAAACGAGCAAATGCATTATTCGTTAACTTTGAGAACAAAACCATACATTCGTGATCCAAATAATTGATAAGCACAGAATCCAATTGAAATTGTCAAACGAAAAAAAGTTTAGAATTATATTTTCAGATCGAAGATGACATTTCACAAAGTCGCGAAAAGTGTGCGCTGCCTTCCAGGACGTTCAGTATATACCGGAAGTTGCGCAGTAACGTCACGAACTCTTGGACAAGTTTTTCGGATGAATTTAGTGGAAGGAGAGTATAGGGAAGATCGCTCGCGGGTTTTCCCATTAGTCCCCCGGTATCCCGAGGGACAAGAGTTTTTCGTAGTGGATTGGGCGACTCCTTCGTCTCGTCGATACTCACTTTTTCCTCACATTCCGGCTCTTGGCTCGTCCGTATATCGCTTTCTGCCTATACTACATATAGAATGCCAATAGCTCGAATTTCCCTCGAGGTTCGTGCGCGCGCGCGCGGCCGTTCCTCATCTTCCTCTTCCCGAGCGTTAACGCGTCCGCGTTTACCTCCCTCGCGCTTCTTAATCTTCCCATGAACTCTCGTGCCGCGACCTAGATTATTCTTTCTGTGAATTCACGGTTACGTCCGATTTAACGTGGAAGCTGCCCGAGAATCGCCATTCCGTTTCACCGCGCCCTGGACAAGTTGACCTTAATCGGAGTCCCTCTGCTTCATCGCTGTACCAAAACGTTTCACAAAGTATATACCGAGCGAACCACAGATCAGCCAAACTTTTGCACACTTTTTTCTCTCTGTATCTTTTTCGCTGTGTGTGTGTGCGCTTGTCGAAAGTCGATTCAAAGTTTTCTCACTCGTTCACCGTACATTTCGTCAGTTGGCCGATTGTTATCGTTCTTTTTCTTTTATCTCTTTTTATCCCCCCCCCCTCCATCCTTCCCTCCCCCGGCCCATCCCACTCGCGTACCAACAAAAGCTTCAAACTACTCTCCGATCCTAGATTGCTTATTCGTTCCTCGCCTAATTCCAATCTTCGCTTTCACCAGACTCGGGAACTCCGTTGAAAGGAATTCGTTACAATTGGCGTAGCACAGGAAACGCTGCATTGACGAGCCAATCGAATCTACATTTCTGCGGATAGATGAGGTAAAAGCTGGCGGAAAGGAGAGCAGACCAAGGGGAAAAGTACTTTTGTAATGATATGTTTGCACAGAATTTCCTTGATCTTTCGACTTGGACGAAAGTACGTTAGCTTTTTGGGACAGAAATCCTTGTACTTCCGCTCTCTTCGCTGGATTACCAATCCAGATGACACGAGCTCTTCTCTTCCCCCGTCCTTCGATCTATCCTTCTTTGATGTCCGGACACTCACTATCGCCCCAGCAACGAGATTAAGAATCTAGAAAGTTCAGTCACCCTTTTCGAGACCTTTCATCTTATTTTTTTCTCTTTTTTTTCGGGTTATATATAAAAGACACTCGCGCCATCTTAGATGCATTTATACCTTTACCTTTCGCGAACTCCTTCTCTTCTTACGATTCCAGAAATTCTAATAGTCCGCGGGCGTTAAACGCTCTCTTCTCTCGTGTGTCCAATATTGTTTTTTTTTTTCGAAAAACTCGAGACTCGATGATTTCTGGAAGAAAAGTCAATACGGCCAGCAGAGGCTTGGATCCTGGTCCGAAGCGGGGGCGGCTCTCGAGCACGCGTGAAACTCGTTTCCAGGATTTTTATTGCCCTCGAATCCCATTTTGTTACACTTCCAACATTTCTTCGCTGCCTCTCGGACTCTCTTTCTGTGTATCTCTCTCTCCTTATCGCTCGCAGGCCACATAACGCTCTTACACAACAGTCACGAAATCCTTCCACACTCAAGCTCTCCAAGGGTTCTCGACCCCCAGAGACAGGCCCCAAGGAAATTACCTTTTTCTCTTACCGTACACGAACGACCCCCTCACGACACCTTCCTTCCCCTTCTGTCTTTCTTCCTCTCTCTCTCTCTCTCTCTCTCTTCCTACCTTCTCACAAACTTTGGACTCGAGCTAACAATTTTTTCAACCGTTTCTCGAAATCCGCATTCCTCCTCTTTGACTATCTTTATTTTTTATTTTTTTGCTATTCCGAGAAAAATTTTATCTTCGTTTGTTCCTTACAGCACACTTGGTGTCATTGTATATATAGAATACCGGTTATAGTCTCCCTTTTGCAATAAATTTTATGGCTTTTCGTTACGAATTGTCTCAATTTTAATTTTCATTTTAATGTGTGTTATTTACTTTTGTTAACCATTCATGAAATTGTTTACGTAATTATTCATATAAATGTATAGATTTTTTTGAAAAATGATATTTAAACTTTTTTGAGATTTATCAGAGACAAATTACATATTGAGGCGCAGAAAAAGTTGATTTTTTATAGTGGTGATTTTTTTGTTGTACGATTAGCGTCGATGTGGTTTTTTATATCATTTTTTTTTCATCTTGAAATTCGAGCTCAGCAATTATTTAACTATTTTTATCAGAATATATGTATAATTTTCGACGATTAACTTATAGCGATTGAAAAAAAATTGTATTTCAGACTTCTTCCTTAAAACCAATATACATATAACACCTCCTGCTTGTTCCAAAAGTAATCACGTATTCAAAGTTTATGAAAAAAAAACTTTTTTTTTCAATAAGTACGCTGATTCTGCATTTTTCTACTTCGTTTTCATTCTTTTTTTCGTGTGCTGAAAGACATAATTTGCATCGTGTGTATATTTCAAAAGTAAAAAAAGAAAAAATTAAGATAGAACGAATTGACGAATCAGAGCAAGAAAGAAAAGATAAGCACGCGTCGTTCCATGGAAAATTGTCGTGAAAGGAAACAAAAGACGTGTCCTAATCGCAAAAGAGAGAGCCACCTTTATCGGAGCTATATAGAGGTGTCAGATAACGTGTGTATATTATGGCAAATCGCTTGCAGTATTTTTTTCATAAATGGGAATCGATAAAACTTCTGATTGCCTGATTTTATCAACATCAAAGGTTCATAACATCAACCTTTTCAAAATAATGTTCACGAGTCAAATAAATCGGTGATAGAATGATGTCTGTAATAAAAGAAAAAATATTGTGATTTATATTGAAAAGGGATAAAATAATCGTTCAATATATGTATGAAATCGAAGGGACGTTTTCAATAATAAAATCTTTTATTGGAAATATATAAACATGATTCATTCTTAATTGTCTATAAAAAAATTTAACGAATTTAATGAAATATTATATTTCAAGTTAATTTAGAAAAATACTTTTTCTGTAAAAATCGATTGAAGAGACAATTTGTATTATCTGTATTGCACACAATGTGACAGAAAAGTATTTTAATAACTTTAGTTTGAATAAAATAATTTATGAATTTGTTTGAAACCGCGTGGGTTTGCTTCTGCTGCATATTGCTTTACAAAAATGTGTCTATTATACTATAATATCGAACTGTTTTTGTCTTTGGATATTATATAGAGCATATACATGTTATTATCAAAAAGTCAATTACATATTTCATATTAGCGTTTTTTAATTTCATATTAGTGTTTTTAGAATCGATTTTCCAATAGTTAAAAATATATATATCTTTATTACAATTCTAATTTAGATAGAGCTTAATTTTATTTCGCTTTTATCTTGATTTGGTAATTTTATAAGGTCGATTTCGTAAATAAGGAATTTTTCGTTTTCACGAGGGAGCTCCATTCTTTTTACGTTTCGAGCAATTACCTCGCTGGAGGGTAATTTTAGAAGGAATGAGATACGTTTCTTACCACTCGGTATCAGAATTTATTCTTGGACCGTTTTGTATTCCGAGTATACTCGTATACATTATTTTCCCGTGACTTCAAGCTCGCTATATATGTATATGCGTGTACAGGAAGGCGTAAGAAAAAAAGAGGGATAGGAAAACACGAGATCTCGGATCGTGTCTAATCCCGAGTCGACTTTAAACCAGAATTATTCGCGTTAAAGAGGCTGTTGGGGAGGTAAAAAAGGAGAGGAAAAACGGGAAAAGAGAACGTGTGCGTCGGATAAACGGGGAGAAAGAAAATCTATGCGATGGTCATGCATTACGTGTACTGATGCTCTTATCGATCTTGACCTTTTTTCTTTCCTCTTGTCCTCCTTATCCTCCGTCAACGTATTTTCTCTTTCATCTTCTTTTTTCTCGCCTCGCTCCCCCTTTTTCTTTCTTTCTTTTACTTACCTTAGATGAGAAAGTAAAGCTTTTTTCCTTCGCACTGGGAATCCTGAGGAGAACAAAGAGAAAAGGAGAGGTGCTGGAAAAGGGCATGCACCGGGAGAAAAAAATTTTCGTTTCCCTTCCGATGGAGCTGTTAATACTTTTCCTCCGCGTACCCTCATCCCCCTCTCTTTTTCTTTTCTCCTCTCCTTTTTAGTACTTTTTCTTTTTCAACTTTCCTGTTTTATAAGCCTCTATTTTTTCCGTTCCTCGCTAGCTGCTGCGCGCTCTCGCTAGCTCCACTTTCGTTTAAAAAAATTTTTTTCTTCCTTCACCCTGCGTTGAACCCTCCCCCCACCCCCCTCTTTTTTTTTTCTTTTTCGACGAAGGGGTGGAAAAGAGGGGCTTTACGGCCGATGCACTCCGTAAGACGGAAATATATAGCCTAAGTAACGTTCTATCGCGTCAGTTCTTCCTGGCGAACGCTCCGATCCCTCGCCACACATTTTTGCTCCTCCTCGAACGAACGCTTTCCTCCGCGCTATGCCGGACGATAATATTTGCTGCTCTATATCTTTCCTCTTTTTTCCTCTATTTTTTCTACATCTCCCGCTTTCGCGAATACTCCTCCTCTCGTCCTTTTATCAGGCTTTCCTCCGCCTTTCGTTTCGTCCTTTGCTCTCGACGCGAGAAGTCTTCCTCGCCGTTTTCCCTCCATCCACCAGCTTTTTTTTTATTCGCCAATTCTTTATTTTTTCGCCTCTTCCGCCAATCGCGTCTTGCTCTTCCCAGTCCCGCTATGAAACTTTATTTCGTGGCACGCTCGATATATCACGTCGTTTTATCTCTCCAAGTCCGCCGTTAAATTCACCTCGACCAACTGCCCTATCGCCTGCTTTTATTTCTCGTTCCTGCCTCGCCCTCCCTCTCTCTCTCTCTCTCTCCCACTTTCTTGCTTTTCTCGCTCTCACAAGCAACATAGAAATAAAAACGCAGGCATTTTTCCACCTCTTGGCCTTTTTCGCGACCTCTTTCAGGGAGTCGTCGTGGAAAACTCGAGTCGATTGTGCGTCGCGTCAACCCGCGATCCCGGTATGCAGGAAAAAGTTACGGTTATTCAGAAAATTATGACGTATTCATTGAAAGAGGAACCGGATGGAAAAAAAGTGTGAATAAAATAACAAGAATGAAGAATAAAATGGGAGAAAGAATTATACGTGTATCGCGCGATATATATATACGAGCGCCGCCAGTATATCCTCTCGATATAATGAAGACGTTACGGAGAGGTTCGAAGTCGATCAAGCTCGCCACGGTGCAACGTATCGAAGATTTTATGTTCAGTCCAAACCGTTATATTGGAACGTGGCTTTTTTATAGGATATAAAAAAAGAGAAAAAAATATGAAATACATACTTATACGAAGTTCAGCCTCGGAAAAGAGCTTTTATTTTTTTATGACTTTGCTCATCGGAATTCATGCTTTCCATAAAAATAATAGACCTCGCCGTCGTTTTTAAGAAAAATATCGACGAGAATAAATATATGCCTCTGCTTTTGCCCTCTCGGCTTACCCGTCGCTTTTTTTGCATCTCTCTCTCTCTCTCTCTCGCTGTTGAGATCTTGTTCGCATGATGCGAAGCATTTAAAACTCGATTGTAATGAGTTGGCAAGATGCCTCTCAATCTCGATACCTTTTCTCTCGCTCTCTCCCTTCTGTTGTTCCCCTCTTCATTTTCTTTCTTCTCGCAAGATCCTCGACGAGGTCGCTCGATCGACTTCGTCGTAAAGTTTCGACGAGCTTTTTTTATGGACTCGGATCCCACACGCCGTCTCGTTTTCCTTTACTCTCAATTCCGCTCTGCACGCTCTAAAAATATTTTCATCATCTGTTCTTCTTTCACGACAAAGTCCCCAGGTAATCGATAAAATGGAAATCGTCTCGTGAAAAAAAAAATGGTAGGCTCTTCTCGGCTTTCGATCCACTCTCTGTTTCGCATGTAATATTTCTAGTTCGCACTCGGCGACTTACGGCGAGAAACTGATTCCCCCTCGTAAAGCTCGGCGAATTTTCGATGCCCGAACTTTGGCGAAACTTGTTGGACTTCGGAGTTGTTCACATTGGCCCAAAACTGTTGTAAAAGTCGAGTCTCTTTCCAGACCGTAGAAGAGTGGAGAGAAATATAAGAGCCTTGGAGTGAGAAATTTTCCGGAAAGTTCAAGGGCCGCTATTTTCGCTCTCTGATGCCATATTAATCATTTATCGAGACTTGATGATTACAATAAATCCATGGCTTCGCGATAGGTACTTCCTCAAACAAATACTTGCTATAAAATGTTGAAAAATATACGTATGTATGATTCGAAGAATAAAAGTCTGTGGGTGGAAATTCAATTTTGTCTGTCGAGAAGGGAAGAAAAAAAAACATTTTTTTCACTTTTTTGAGTTATCGTTCTTTTCGAAATTCCATCGACCATTCTCTATATCGGATCCGTTCTGCATGGGATTCGATCTCGTAGGGGGAAAAAAAAACTAGGCGATGAAATTCGCAGCATTCCCGGTAGCATTCACACGTCTCGATGACACGTACAAGCATGTCCACTCGACGTACGAATCGCGAGCGTTCGTGAGCGTGCTTCCGCGCGTGTATATTGATTTGAAAACTGGTGCAGGTCGCGGCTTAGTGTGCGCTGGTGCACGTAAATATGTATTCTGTATCGAAGCGAGTGTCGACGCATATTTTCAGCTCGCTATACTGTCGAGACTCGGCGAGGAAAAATGGCAGAGAGTGGGAGGAATCTCGCTCAGGATTTTTCACCTCAACCATGTTTATCAATCCTTACTACAAGGTATTCCAGCACGAGTGGATGCTCATATCCTCTATAGAAGACGAATCGAACGATGACAATAAAAGCAGTTTCGAGTTGAAGAGTACAATATTGGCATTTTTTTAACGATCGCAAAACCTCAGAGTTGGCCACTGCTGTTGAAGCTCAACCTAAATGACAATTAACAGAGTACTCACGAGTGCAATTATATATGTATATATGTTGAACTTTTAATTCGCTCGCATCCAACGCTCGATAACGTTTCACTGATAAAACGAGACAGAAGATACCTCGTTGGGATTTTTCGACTCGGATTTAAAAATATTGCTTTTCTTGGTTTGGACGTGTATTGAGTTTTAGGACACGTTGTGTATGCCTTGATCAAAATAAAATACACGCGGATGTGCAAAGAGGACAAACATCGGCTGCCGGCTTTGTCGAATCCCCCTGTCCGCATGACAATTCCATTTTTTCGTCCTTCTACACTCGTTTCTTCCCTTCTCGCTGTGTGCGCGCTGCAGTTTTCTCTTGATATTTTGAATACACGTGCGCGGAGCGGAAGTACAATGCGAATAAACGCGCCTGAGGTGAGATTGACGCTGGGAACACATATATGGATCCGCGCGTCCATATTCCGCATGCCGGCTTCTATGGACAGATGGACAGAAATTGTGCCAGGCGTATAGCTCTCGCGTCGCCTCCCAATACTTGTCCCTCTACAACGTTCGTACATTTATAGCGCGCAGATTCGTAAATAAACAAATACGAACGTGTGCGCGCCGGTTTCAACCTCTCGATCACCGCTCGCCGGATTATTCGATTTGTGTAAATGGAGCTTTTGGCCGTGTTCCCACCGATTTGCCTCGGAATACAAAGTACACATTCTCTCTCTTCCGTAAATTTACTTCGACCCATCTTTCCCAAAACTTTCGGAAAAATGTCACTCTGGAACAAAAGCTTCCTTTTACCATTGCAAAATAGAACACGTTCAGTTATACGTTCGCATATACATAGAACTAAACTATGAATCATATATGTTCAACGGTATATTCGAAAGATAAAATTGGTATTTCATTTGTTTAAGGATTCGTGGGATAGACAATCCCAGCATAAAGTAAATTATGGACTTTTAATTCATAAAATCTAGACTCTAGAGTTTGATAACTCTTAAATTACTCAGTAAAGCGATTTCAAATTTGCAACGAGATTTTTTCATATGTTTAAGAAAGAAATACCAAAAGTTTATCAAATTGTCACATTTTTAAAAATATCGCTCCATTCATCGTTAATACACAATTTTTTTTTATCACTTTTGGCATTGAAATATTAATGTCGTATTGTTTTATACATTTTAACCATTGTGATCAAAAATTTTTTTTAAATTCTTCATAGCAAAAATAAATATATGCATACCAAATTATAAATCTTAAATAATGGATATGTATATATGCATTAAGAATATCTGACGTGCAAACAAAAATTCACGCAGTCTTCCGTAATTTAGAAACAATTTTGGAAATCGTAGTCACGAAGTCTCATAAAAATTACAAGATGTTCATAAAAATAAAAATAAAAAGAATCTGAAAAAATATACTTTGCCAAAGACAAAAGAGTATTTTATTTTTTCAGGATAGACTTTTTTTATGTTCAAGAGAGGAAACTCGATAAAATTTTGTAATCAGAGAAAAATTTAGTACCATTAGACGAAAAAAGAGCGGACCGATTGGCAATCGGATTGAAAAGCGAAGGTGATTGCAGCGAGATGGGTTGTATATAGCACGAAAAAAGGATTTCTCTCATGCAATCCCTGTCTTGGTGCATCTATACATAGCTCGGCCGGTTTTTCGCGCTATATCGCTTCTCTTCACTTCACTTCATCATCGACCTGCTCTCTAACTACGTATACGCAGCACGTACTAACCCAATTCGTTCTCTCGCACACCAGCACCGTATCAACGCCCTTTTTTCTCACTCTTTCCTATTTTCTTCCCGCTTCTGTCTTTCCTCTTCACCTTATTTTTCGAGCTTTTCCTTCGTCCACTTTCCATCAATTTTTTTGTCACTCTTCCTCTTCCCTTATCCCTTTCGATCCATATCCTTAATACTTCACCGAAGGATGCCTGATTTTTCTCAAGTTTAAAAAACAAAATTCATTTCTCTATTTTTATACATGTTTTTTCTCTTCATCGTTCCACCACGATTTTCCAAGACAAACTTTTTTCTGTTTTAACGTATGTGTATGGCAAAGCCAATTTCGTGCGCTTCTCGAAGCTTTCGTATGTCCACAGGGTTGTATCAAAGGGACATAAAATCGAGATTGCGTACAGGAGCTCTACGATAAATAATTGCCAATCTGAAAACTCTCTTGTCAAGCTCCGAAATGATCTTGCTAGATTGGCTCCCGAATATAACCCTTCTTTCCTCGCCTTGCCCTGTTACTTATTTTTTTTAATCTTTTTTTTACGTGCCTGAACGCTGTCGCGAAATTTTCAAGAGCACCAAACTTATTCGTTTATCTCGGATCTTCTCAATTTACTAGATTTCTTGTACATGTTGAAAAATTTGTAGAATTTTGACAAGATGATCGTGCTGCTATAAAAATTATTAGGCTAAAATCTTTCATCAAAATTTTCTGTTAATTAAACCATTTAATGAAAAAAGTTTTTTATTGTTTAACGATTATAAATATGCACAGAAAATTCAATTTTAATAGCACTGTCTTTTTAAGAAGTTTTATGGTGTTATGCTCAACGTGTTACTTTTATATCAAATTAGAGAAGAGATAAATGATTAGACAATTAAAAACAGTTTTTTCATAGTTCAATTTTAAATGATATACAATTATAAAAAAATCATATGGATTTATAAAAAACACGAGATATAATTATCATAAAATACATATAATTCAAAAGGAAATGCAGTTTCAAAACACGTCATTTAAATATAGATGGAGTCAATTGATCGACTTTTAATGAAATATTAATCACTTATAGTATCATATATTATGTAGTACAAATTTTCCACGTTCTTTATTCATTGTAATGAAAATTAATTCATCTTTTTATAGTATTGACTAGTTTGTATTCAGAAACATTTTTGGAAATAATAATAATTTCCTAATAACTTTTTCATAATTCGTAACATTTGTGAAAAATTGTAAGAAAATATTTTATTTTGGGAGAATTCACAATATCTGATTAAACATGAAATTAGTGTTGTCTTTTAATATGGCATTAATTTGATTTTAGTTACAGAAAAACGAAATTTTTTACTTTTCATCGTAAGAAATTAAAAATAATTGCACGCTATTAACCAAAGTACCCTTTTATGGGAATGTATATATTTCGAAAATATGCAATTGCGAGAAAACAATAAAAAAGAAACAATTGCCTTCTGTATATGCACGTTGTAGAAAATTTGTCTTTCTATCTCTTCTCAGAATTCGGTTGAACGTTAGTTCTCGTGGAAATTTCGCATAAAATACACACGAATATTCTAGTGAATAAGAGAAATATGGGAACGTTTGTGGTTTTCTCTACTTGTTTTCTTTATCAAGAAACACAAGTATAAGAACAAAGATGAATCCTCTTAATTCTCCGTTTCTTTACCTCATTTTCAACTTCACGTTTAACGCTCTGTATCATCTCCCTTTGTTTCCTCTGTTACTTAAATTCTTCAGCTACGTCTCATTCAGACATTCGAAATTTGTAGTTTTCAGTTCTTCACTCCGAGAAAATTTTTTTTTAATATATGCATCAAAACATAAAAATATCTGATTGTATATGGAATGTCAAAAATATTTGACATTTTTATAATATGCTATTGAATATTGAAAATTATTGGATACACATCTGATTGATTTATTTTTTCATATCTTTTATTCTTTATTCTATAGTAAAAATTTGAAAACGCCCTCTGAATCAAGTTCAGAATGTTTTTATTATCACGTATATAATAGTTTTTCCTTATATTATATCATTTTTAAATGAAAAAATTTATCATTGTTATATAGGCCATGCAATTAAAAAAAATGTATATTTCTTTACATACGTATAGTAATAAAAAATGGAGAACAGAAAAAAGTAAAATCTATGCGATATTTGGCTTACGAAAAGCTCTTCTTACTCCGATTCGTCGATTATTGCTCTCAAATTTTTTTATCTTGCTATACGCGTTCCCGAGAAATTCATGAAATTATTATAGAGAAATTACGAGAACCCTTGTGAATGTAATTTTTTTCTCTCTTGTCAGCCCTTTCCAATAATATTCGTGATAAAAGCAGAGGAGAGAAAAAATTGTGAAGTGGGCTAAAGGTATTATAGCTCATCAGTCGTAGATATCACGTACTCAAATCCTTCGACGTTTTTTCCCTTTTCTATTTCCGTCGTAGCTTTTTTACTCCTGTCCAGGACCCTTCGAGAAACTTGCACTTTTTTTACCTTCCTTCTTAATATCGCGCCTTTTTACTCCGTTTTCCGTTCGCTGATTTTTTCTTCCGCGAACTTTCCCTTCCACCTCATCTCTTTGTTCGCTTTTTGTTCGTTTCCTGGCTCGTATAGTTTTCGCACTCGCCAATTTTCGCTCGGCATTTTTGGTATCTCCGGCTCGATATTCACGGGCCAAACGTTGCGCCACTATCAAACGTTTCGCCGAAAAGAGGGAGAGAGAGAGAGAGAGAGGGCCAGAGAAAAACAAAAAGCGCGAAAGCGGAAAACGAGGGAGAAAAAATTGAATGTTCGGCTTTTCAACTACGTTGTTGGGAGCAACTGAAAACAGAGGAGGAAGTGGAAAAGTATAAAGGGCGGAAGGATCGACCGAGAGAGCGAAAGAAGTAAAAGAGGAGAGGCAGGCGTGACAACTAGGTCAAAATGAGGAAAAAGGAGAAGAATCGAGGATAGGCGGGGGGCATATACCGAAGGTCCAGCCAATATTCGCAAATGGAAATGGACAGATTAACGCTTTTCTGTCGTTGCGGGCCTCCTCTCTATTCGTTCGTTGTGTGTAACGAAAACGTGCCCACTTTTGTTTCAACGAGCCTCGTGCTCGCGCTGACTTCGAAAACGATTTATAACTCGCGTTTATTCCCTCTCTCTCTCTCTCTCTCTCTCTCTTTTATTTCGACTACCAGGACTTTTGCTGTCAGTGCTCAAATGCTTCTGCTTTTTCTCCCCTTTTATTAACAAAAACAATATTTTGTTTATCGACAAGGATTTATTTATGGTGAAGGCATGTATTTTTTTTCTCGTCCTCTGCTGTCCTCGCCCAATTCGTTCTCGTTTTATCTACGAGCACCGACTGGACACTTGGAGCGACACGATTTTATTTATTTTTTATTTTCGATGGAAAGCTCGGAGATAGCAAATGATCAATAATGCTCATCCGTTTTGTATCTTTTGACACAGATCTCGCCTTAATTGATGAATTGTTTATTTTATGTCGCTTCTCCTTCGTCACTATCCATCGTACTTTCAATTTTCCGCGCATACAATGTCGCGTAATCTATTTATATATTTCCGTTTCTATTTTTGTGTTTCTTTTTATTTTTATTTTTTCTACTTGGATCGTCAATAAATCTATAATGTGACTGTCTATAAATAAAAATATCAAAATTCGTACCACTATTTTATTTATAACAATGCAAACGGTTGCACGACAAAAAAACAAACGAAAGAAATATTTATATGATGAAGAGTTTTCGACAAGAAATGAAATTGATGAAACAAAAGGTTTCATATAAATATAATTTTCATACGGAGAAATAAAATAAAAAGAGAAAATGTTTGGCAAAATTATAATTCTATCTATAAAACTTTACGACAAGAAATAAAATAACATCTTCAATTTTTTTTTGCAAATGTATAGATCATGTGTATTTGTAGCTTTATGATTAAAAATAAAAAATAAAAACAGAATTATCAGAAAAAATGATAATTTTTTTATGCCCCAGCATATATAGGAAATGTTTTTATTAAATGATACGCAAATGCTGACTCTTATTTTTTGTTTGAAAGTTGCACAAAAGTATAATATTTTTTTCCCATAAAAAGCAAAAATTATTTTTAAAATTACTTTGTATTCTTCATCGTATAGTCGTTGTATTAATTTTTATTCAATTTTTCAATTTAATCAGCCTGTGAAAAAAAGATTCAAAGTAAAGCCAGTGAGCGACAGACTCAATAAATCGGGTGGAATACGGTTACGTCAAAACTCATTCTCGCGATCCCTCGCACTTTTTCGTCATCCCCATTTTGCGGGGGAGTTGTTGCGCGGTTTGCATAGCCTTTAACTCCCGGCCCGGCGCTATTGTCGGACATATGTAAGCCTGGGACATTGAACGACGATATTTAACGTATTCGAAACATCGCCCGATCTCTTGCTCTCTCTCTCTCTCTCTCTCTCTTTCGCGCCCGCGTGCCCGGTCTCGCTTTTATTGCGGCGTGCTGACCCCGCACGACAAATGGCACACGTGGCTGGTCATTGGAACGAGATTAATCTTCAATGCTTGCCTCCAAAACACAGAGAGAGAGAGAGAGAGAGCCCGCCCGCTCGACGCGTTGCGTCCTCTGCTTTTTCGTTTATGAAACACACCAGATGACCATTAACTTTCCGACTATTCAATTTTCACATCGTCCAAATCTCAACGATCGACATAAAAAATTCTGCCCCTCCGTTATGTACAGCCCGTATATACATATATAGCATCGCTGCTTTTTTTTTATCGTATCTCTTCGTGTTTTTCCATATAGCTATACAGAGTCTGTCCGCGGTTTCAAACTCTGCAGGAAAAACACGTGCTGATCCGATAAGTCCCCGGGCTTGCGTGGTTTATTTTGGCCTCCGAATGTGCCCGTTTTGCTGCTTCTGCCGTTAATGAGGATAAATTGTCGATTTTCTCTTTTGAGGATAACGGAAAAATAAAAGGCAAACAAGAAAATCGTTGAGCACTTCTCTACTTTTTTCTACCTCTACTTTTTTTCAATTAACATTTTTTTTTGTTGTTTCAGATTTGATCGAGGCTGTATATTGATTTTCCTGGTTCGTCGTGAGACTTCCGTCGACAGAGGTGAGTCGAAAAAAGAATCAATTTCTCAAATATCTCGTTATAACAAAATGGTGTATTCTGAAAATATATATCGATAAAGCTACGGATGAGGTAGGGTGTGAAAGGTTTTTGCACAGTCGCAAAAGAAGAGCGGTTTCCCCGGGAACATTGAGCTTTCGCAGACATGAAGCGAGGGATTCTTTTCTCTTTTCCCTTTCTTTGCGCTATTTTTTTCTCCCTACATGGTTTTTTTGCTCGAGATATAGAGGGAGGATCAAGCTCTTGTGACGCGGCGCGAGGCTTTCCTCAATTTTTTTCCCTCTCTCTCTTCCCTTTTCCTCTTTCTTCGCCATCTCTCTTTCGTTTTCTCTCTCTCTCTCTCTCTCGCTCGCTATAACGCTTAGACGCGCCCAGACATTTATGAATCCCTCTCACGCTCGTGCACGCCACTCTAAAAACCCTTTTCGTGCCCGAGCACCACGCTGCGAAGCGTTCTGGCACGCGGCATTCAAATGCGAACAATGTATACCCCCGGAATATATATCTATACAAAATATAATGCTCCACCGACCACAATTCCATCCCTGCTCGCTCCCAATTTATTCCCGATCCGGCACGTTTTGATTAATGTACGCAAACGATTTTTAGCCCTGCGCGTGAAAATCGAATATAGACGGGGGAAAAAAAATTGGAAAATAAGCAATCGATATAGTGTGACGACTATTGACAAAAATATTCAGAAAAAAACACTTTGTTTTGCTGATGAAAAAAAAAGAAATAAATCAAGACAATACAGTTATTACTGCGTTAGTTGAGCATAATATGAAGGCTAATTGATGGGAAAATCGAAATAATACACACAGCTCAAAAAAAAACAACTCTTCAAATGCTCAATCAAAATCTATCCGAATAAAAAAGTTTATAATTTTCATAGGCGGTTGGTAAACGAGAAAAATAAGTTACTTATTTTTTCTTATTAAAAACATTTCATTGCGTTTTCACGATAAAAAGTAAGTTACTTTTTTTTTAAAATTAAACAATTTTTTAATTTAACGCTTGCCTGATGTGTGTGACTCTGTCGTTACGAAGCATCGAGGTTGTCCATTTTTTGACGTATATACTCGTCTCTGCAACTACACTAGCGCACATTATATGCCGGCGTCGAGAAGTAACGGCAACGAGAGAGCAAAAAATACGCAATCTATACACCTCACAGGCATAAAGTTTGCAGCGCGTCGACAGGAATGAATTTACGACTCGGGGGCGAATAAACATTCATGATTGTTTATGGGGCTCAACTACTGGCTAGCTCGGGGTTTTGAGGACCGGAGAGGAGAAAAGAGGAGGCTGCAGTCCTTCACATTTTCCATCGGACTCGCTGTCGTTTCTCAGAGTATACGTTTATAGTTGTACACATTTAAATTTACGTTTCCGTAGATTGTGAACCCGTTCAACGGGTGTCTCATAATTGGACGACTTGGTAGACATTTTTTTTTTAATTTCATCCGTGAGCACATTAAAATATCGTTTTTTTTTCAGTAGTCTCGGATTAAATTTTTTTTCATCCACTCTGTTATACTTTTTCTCTTATCCTTCGCTCCCCCCGCCTCTATTTATCTTTCGGAAAAAAAGAGAGATAGATGGAAGAGAGCGCGTCTGTAACAAAATGAACAGAAAATCGTCTCGTGCCCAGACCGAGTTAGCTCCCCGTTCGTATTACGAAGACTAACCGGTGTCACTCCAGCTCGTCGACGCTCGATTTCGGGCAATGAATATTGATAAGGGTAGCCGACGAGCTACTCGAACGTTTAATTATTTACTTACACTTTCATATCCCCTACCCTCGTTTCTTCTCTTTCGCTCGTCCATTTTTCTTCCACTTCGCATCCCTTTCCACTTTACCATCTGCTTCATCGCTGGTTCTTCCTCCACCGCGGCTCTTCGAACCAGTCCTCGACGCATTTTTCTCTCTGCGTTTTTCCTCTTTTGTTCTTTTCCCCAGCATCAATCTCACTGTCGTCGTAATTGCCGTGAAAAAGGAAAGAAGACGTAAGGCGAGAGAGAGAGAGAGAATGTACAAGAGTATCCAAAAAGAAGTAAGAAAAGGAAGACTAAATTGTGCTTAGTTATGCACACTTCAATCGCCGAAGAGAAATGAACCTTCGAGACACACCGCAGTCAACCACAACTTCCTTAAACTTTTATCCCGACTTTTTTATCGTCCTCATGCTCTCTTTTCCTGCTCGCCTCTCGCTTTTCTTCTCTTCTTCTTCTTCATTTTCTTACGCTCAATATTTCACCTCTCATCTCGCGCAACCCGTCTTGAAGCTTCAATTATTTCGCGTACACTTTATTTCCATTAATATCCCGCGAATAATCAAGATCCTGAAAGGAAGCAAAAATTTTATTCATCTTTATACAATTTTTAATTTTAAAACGAACCTCATTCAATCTGAAAATAAATAGAGCGTCAAATTCATTAATTTTTATCATAAAGAATCCAATTTTATCGTAACAAATAATTAAAGTTTGCGCGAACAAAGCTACAGGTCGCTTAAACTTTATTCTTTCTCGGCGGTGTGCTGTGTATTATTCTTTTTTCTTTTCATTCAATTTCCTCCAGACCGAAGATTACAGCCGTTACAGTCTCGCGATCACCTTATCCGAAATTTATTTTCACCCTCCTTTTTTCCAATAATTTCCGTTGCCGGGAATAGATGTGGAGAAAAATGGAACGAGGTTGTCGATATCGCGATCCGGAATGTAAGACAGATCAGCGCGGAGCGAGACGACGCCGTTGTTACACGCGAATTCGATCTTGAAGCTTTCCTGC
Organism: Cremastinae sp. A BG-2022a; assembly: GCA_030522545.1. Classification (NCBI taxonomy): domain Eukaryota; kingdom Metazoa; phylum Arthropoda; class Insecta; order Hymenoptera; family Ichneumonidae; species Cremastinae sp. A BG-2022a. Next base: position 66,669 of record JAPYYW010001013.1, read on the forward strand.
TCCTCGCTTCTTTTTCTCGATTATTCATGTATATATATATATATATAGCCACAATAAATACATATATACGATTGGGCGTCAAGGCGCGAGGGGAAAAATTTTTCCTCCCCCGTGGAGGGACTGACGCTCGTTTGCCAAAGAATCCATCACCCGGGGGGCGCTCGAGCTCGCGCGTCTGTCGAAGTGTGTACGAACGGAGAGGTGATACATCGAGAATCGACGCGATACGTCTTTTCCGCCCGAGAAATCGGCTCTAAGCAGCCATGAATCCGCTTCGATCGCTCTCTCTCTCTCTCTTTCATCCCCAATACGCATTTTATCACGTATATATTCCATATCATACACGTCCGAAGGTACTAAGAATGATTTATAACCGCACGGGAACGTGGCTGGCTAGCTCGCTCGCTCTCGCGGACTCGATCGTTCCGCGACGTGTTACGCGCGCGCTCACCCCTTCCCGACCAGGATGTGCGAAATTTTCTCCCCGCGTGAGAAGACCATGAGAAAATACGCCACACTTTTTACTCGCCGCACTCGAAGCGCGTTGAAAATTCGAGTAAAAACAGCCGTAACGTTTACGGCTCGTTCACAAATCTTTCCAGCAATATTTCATCGGTAAATGAGCTCTGCGATGACAAATTGGATTTCGGAATAGCGATCTCCAACTTTTTTTTATATATACGCCCCGAAATAATTCTAGTGAGTCGTTTCCTTCACAATTTTGTAAAACCCGAAACGTTGTTTTTCGAAAATGTATATATATATATGTCATCGAATATTTCCAATTTTACTGAATTTATAACGAATTCGAAATTATTTATGACATATCAATTACACTGATGAATTTATTATAAAAATGTATCCTATTGTACACATTAATGTGGTTCTAGCAGTACAGTAAAATCAAAAGTTTTTTTTTTAAATACTTTATCTGTGTATATACCATATATGATTTTTGAGTTTAAGTTTATTAAAAGTTGTTGCATATCGATTTAATAACAACATACATATACTTAAAATTCAAGGTGACCTGTACTCGTTATATACATATAAAAATTATGTATAATAAAGTTATGAAATTTTTATATAAACTGAAGAAAACTTATCTGAAGTACCATGAAGAATCGTGTAAAATTTCAACAGGTTTCACCGTCCAGAAGTTCAGAAGTCCTCTTATTAGACAGCATAAAAAATTGTGATTTTTAACCATGAATGTCTTGATATCTACATGGTGAAACCTTTTAAAATTTGATATAGCACGTATGTAAATCATATCAAAGAATTTTTGCACAAATTTTCAATGAAATCTCACAACTATGATTTAGTGCTAGAACTTACCCTAATGATTTAAAAAGAGCTATTGAATGATTGATATACTAACCAAGAGTGAATTACATTGTATATAAAAGAAAAAAAATTGACATATTTTTAATAATGTTCAGATAATCAAGAATCTTATTTGCGGTAATATTTGTGGTAATAGTATATAAAACAGATTATGCACGTTTATGAAAAACCATAAAAAATTTGATGCTTTTGTTTATTTTTATATTCTGGATCGTTGTTAATACTTTATATAATATTACACAACATATTACACATAAATTTATCATAACCATAAAAAATCTAATTGATAATACAGCTTGCCTATATATATATATATAAGGATCGTTTTGAAAAACAATAATAAAAAATATAGTACCTATTGCGAGTGACACGCAATGAGATATAAATTCTTGAATGAATCGTGTTAAAAATTTTGAAGAAAGTCTGATGTTAAAAATCATGTTCACGATGCAATAATCTTTTTAATACATTATTGACGTTGAAAAATGAAATTTTTCTGAGAAATGAAATTGATATGGTCACGAATTTAATATATTTCGCAAGCGTGGCTAAGAAGTGTATACAAATGTAATAAGAAGATAAGCAAAATTCGTCTTGCGCGATATTATAATTACTCTGCTCGGGTCGAGGTGAAGGGGAAGATCGGGCGTTCGTGTGCTCGCGGCAAGAGTGCTAGCCTCTGGCCGAAGGCAAGAGAGGAAAGCATGACTTTGCAACTGTTATACAGGGATAGGGTAACTCGTTATTTACGGTCGCATAATTGCGGTTACAGGCAGGAGGCTCGTACATATTATAATTTAAGCCGAAACTCGGCGGCGGTTTCGTTACCAACAGCGATTTGAATCAGAGTTTGATCGATGCCAACATCGTTACATTTGTATATATACTTTTTTCCATCTCTCTCTCTCTCTCTCTCTCTCTCTATCCCCTTTTCCTATACACCTCACTTTTCACCAGTGTCACGATGCTATAAAATGATTGAGTATTCCCCTGAGAAATTTGTACCCTCGTATTTTTCAACCTCATTCCTGATTCATTTTACCGCGACTCCATTCACGGTGGATAATTTAATTTTTTCCTGCCGGATTACATGTATACGGATATATCCAGCCGACAAAAAATTTTATGCATCAATATGCCGCTCACTTCATTACTCTTTCGAAATGAGCAACCTGCTGTTAGCTTATATATACTTTATAGGCCAGCAGCCACTGCGCTGGTAATCACAATCAATTAAGCAGAGCCGACAATATGTTTTTTTTTATAACACAAAAATTAAAACCGATTTTTCCTTGAACGTAGAAAAATGAGGAACGGGCGGGGGGAGGCTTTTATTTTTTCATAGCGAATCACGAGGTTTATCAAAGAACATGAAATCGACGTAAATGACCACCTGAATTATTTACAAGCTCGCAAGTGGGGAGCCGAGTGAGAGAATGGTCGGCGAGATACATGTGTGTGTGTGTATGTGTAGGGTCGACGGCGGCGGGGGTTAGTCGATTGGGGGGATATAAACAGGTGGCGAATTGCATGCAAACGTAAGCACGTGAGTTCGAGCTTGCGAGTATTAAATTTTTCCAAGGCTCGGGAGCCCGGAAAAGGTGGAGATTTACAGTTGCACTGTGTATACGCACCAACACTTTATCAATAATATACGCGCGCGAATATATTTTCCACACAGCACACGGCGACACTTATATTTACACACACGAATTTATTTTTACGAAGCAATCGCGACTCTGGCGAGTCGACGGAGAGCGATATCGCACGGTTCGTTTCATTTTTTCGCCCTTCGCCCCCTCTCTTCTTTTTTCCTCCTCTCGGGCCTCTGGCTCGAAGTTCCATATTCATAGCCGCGAAACACGAGCGCGTCCGACTGCCCCTTTCCTCGTCTCTGCCCTCCCCTCAAAGCTCCGCCGCCGTTTGTTTCGCACAAAAACAGGGAAAAACTTGACCACGCTTTATATATAAATGCGAATACTATAGCGGGGACATTTTCCTTCGGCGAAGAGTGATCGACCTCGCGCGCGGAACCAAGTTCACCCCTCTCGCGTCCATTAGGGGATGAAAATCTTTCCGGAATCTCGGGGTGTAGCGCGAAAAGCTTGAGAAACTCGAATTATTCCGCCGATAATTAATCTCCGGGGACAGGCAGCCTCGATTATATATATATATATACGCTCTTGCGGCAAGACAAGCTGGGAGTTTCCTCTCGTCCTGAAAAGACGCCGAGCGGATTCATCCTCGATGCGAGGGATGTATACGCGCGTTCGTTCATCATGTAATGAGAAAATGGCAGGATCGTTTCGTTGAGAGCATCGCGCGGGGATGAAAAAAGCGGATAAGAGTGTCGTGGCCGAAGAGACGCTGCTGACGCCTGGCGCTGTAATGGCGGTGTTGGTGAGGGGGGCGCCGGGGGGGGGGAGGAGGAAAAGGAGGAGGAGGAAGAATCCTTGCGCCATAACGAAGCAGAGCGGAGGAGCGCAAGAACACGTCAGAATGAAGCCATTCGGCTGCATCAGGCTCGCACTATAAACCCGGGGAAGTTGGCGGAAAGTTGTTTCCGGATTGTCGTTACGAAACTATTCTCTCGCGGCGAGTCGAGAGTCCTGGATACTGCTCAATTCTATTTTCCGTCTCTCTCTCTCTCTCTCGTGGCATTCTCCTTATATTCTACTTGGTCGTGTGTTTGAAACACCTCTCTGTGGTGCGGTAAACATAGCACGAGGCGTTTCGTCTCCCCCGCGGTGTTTCTTACCCCTCCGCGCGCAAGCCTCCGGCGCGGCTACTCTTTGCGGGCTGCACACCTTCCACCCCGCGTTTGTTTCACAAGTTCCTCGTGCCCGGAGCGTTATTTGCCGCGCTTGCGGATGAAAAATTTGTCGAACGAGCTCAAAGCTGCCCCCTCTCGCGCTGCCATCGGGACTTTCGTGTCCACTTTGGCCTCTCTTTCCCTTTCTCTCTCTCTCTCGTTCTCCAGCTATGCTCTCGCTCGTTCCCTCCAGGTATTTCCCCCGAAAGTTAGCAGCTCCTGCTCTCGAATTCTGGATCTCGCCGCGCGCGCGTGTGCGCCGAACTGATGGCTCTTTCCCTCTGCACATACACGCCGGCCATCAGCCAGAGAGAGCTTCCGGACGACTTTGGCTCTGCGGGTCCGGGGATAGATCACGTCGGCTTCGGACAGAAACGTGTACATACAGAGAGAGCGCCGCTCGCTCACTTTTCTCAGCCCTGCTGCTCCTGCTTTTGGCCAAGAACGAGAGAGAGAGAGAGAGAGTCTGCGTGTACGTGTTTTATACCCCAAACCGTACTCTCTCTCTCTCTCTCTTTTCTCTGTGTATGTCCTCTCTCGTACACACGTTGGCAAACTCGACACATTGGGTACACGTGCTTCTCACTCCTTTGCCACGTTAGACCTATCCTGATGCATGCTGCTTCTCCGGGGCTATACGTCCGAAACTACTATTCCCTGTTTGAAATTGAATTTGTCAAACTGCAGCCCGCATTGAGTTACCGGAGGTACATGAAAACTCGGGAGCTTTTCAATATCGTGAAATCGTATACCCGAATGTAAAGTTTCGCCGTACGGATTTCGTGTAATATCGAATTACGGGCTTCCTTTACGTCCGATCTCAGGGAGATAAGCCGAAAAGGGGGGAAGTTTAGAAAAATTGGATTGGCCCCGCGCGTTCCGAGCGAGTAAATAATTTGGTTGTATTCTGCAGCGAGATATAAAGGAGCAAGAGAAAGAGAGAGAGAGAGAAGAGGGAATAAAGAAACGTGCACGCAGTTTCCTCTCTGGTTCACGATGACTTTTTGGGCGCATTCCTCCGTACGTATCCCTTTTGTTTTTCCCTATTGCTGAGGGATATACCGATATAATAGAATAAGCTAGCGGTGACTTTCCTTCCGGCTGAACGAAACGCGAACGTACGAGACGTGGCCGCGCTCAATTATTCTTGGCTCGTTGAACGGATACTGCTTCCTTCTCGTTCGGTCACGACTGCTCCCAAGCCGTTACTATACACCCTCTGCTCCGACCTTTTCCCGCGGAGCTACGAAATCCCCTGTACCGAAAAACCTCACACCGCCCTTATACGCCCGCGGCCAGACGTATTTCTCGAATTTCGCACAATGGCGAGCCCTGTGTACTTTTGGAAAGTGCACACATTCGAATGGACCGGCGGGTCACCCGGCCGTTCGAGCCGTAATTCCCGCTGCAGTCATCGCTCCGCGCTCCCTCGCTCTCTCTCTCTCTCTCTCTCTCTCTCTCTCTCTCTGCTGCTCCACGGCATGCAACTTTAAATAGACGAAATTGCAGTGTGCCCCGACAATGCGAAACACGAATGTCCCGTTTCTCTTCCCGATCGATTTACCTGCTCTAGCTCTTGGAACAAAAAAAAAACGAACTCCGTATCGGCAATCGCTTCCTTTCTTTTCGTCATATCGAGTTTGCCGAAGTAGGACGGAAATGTCAATTACCGCTTACGACTTTTTTTACACGTTATTATATTTTCTTTCCCTCTACGCGGAACTCACTTATTCAGTTTTTTTCCAAAAACATTTTACGATTTTCTCCATCGCGATATGAATACATATTAGAAATTGCTGGCTTGCTTATATTTCAGCTTCGTTAAAACAAAAATGACGAAACTCTTATTATTCTTAATATAGTTGTGCGAGTGTGGGGTGACTCGATACGTTAAATTGTTAAAAATTGACTATATATTATTTATTTTTAAGAATTTATTATCAACAATCACAATTTTCACTCAATGCCAGCTTGCCAATGATAAACTCCGTGAAACGTTGCTATACAAACAGTTAGTATACGGTCCAAGACTCGGATTTTAGATTGACTGGCTTGTTTCTTGTTTACTGACTGTCTGGTCTGGATCGAGAGTTGTACATTTGCATTTGTAGTGGCCTGAGATCCATATATACAGGGTGTGCATAAGCATTAGACAAATATGTACAGGGCTAATCGTTACTGGTGAAGAAAATGAATATTGTCACAACAGATAAATTTTTTTTTTCTTTATATATTACTTTCTCAATACTATAGTGACAAAATTAGCGATGGGGCCAATTTGTTCGAAGGCTTAATTCGATAGAATATGAACACACTTTCTCCTTTTTGGCAACACGTCTTGGATCGATCATGTTATTTTCGAAGGAAAATAAACTGGTTGAGGCCATAAACGCAGTCCAGCTCTTTTTGATGCCTTGGGTTTTAAAAAAATAAAAATTTTCAATGCCTATATATAGAGATTCGAAGACGTATGTGTATCTGGTAAAAGTTTCAATTTTTATCTCTTCAAAATTCATGTTTTCTTTCATAATCAACATTCTTTTTTTCATTATTTCTCCTTATACTACTATTGATATTTTAAAAAATGGATAAAGAGGATACAGTTTTAATATATTGTTTTAGAATTTATAAAAAATTATTTCGTCGGACCTAATAATGATTATCTATAGAAAAACAGTATCAACGAATTATCGAACTCTGAATACTCAAAAGCTGAAGGGTATTAATTAAATTAATTAAATTTATTTCATTATGTTTGATACACGATTTTGATAATGATGAGGTATAAATTTAAAAGTAAAATACATTTTAGATTTAAAAAAAGAGTAAATTGCACCAATTTGTCATGAAAAACTCTCTTTTATCATGGACAATCGCCCCAATTTCTCCTTCACACCCGCGAGGTAGTTTCGTTTTTTTTTAAACCAATATATTCCTCAATTTCACATGTTTATTCATGTACTCTTCGAAGCGAACGCGTATACGTTCGAAAATTTGTCTCGAATAACGCATCAGCTTCGACGAATCGGAAAACCGATTATTGGATCACCGTTTTTTCTTCCTAATTTGCTTCTACTTCGTTTCTCACTATTCTCGCGTCTATCTACTTTCGAATACGAGCACGTACAATCGTGAGGAATGAGGGAGAAGGAGTGAGAAAGAGAGCAATGAAAATAAAGTGTCACGCTTTTTTTTCCTCTTGACGCATTTGCTCGGAACTACCACACACGAGAAATTCTCCTCGAAAATACACACAAGTATATTTTCTCGTACATAAGTCAGTCTCGCACGTTATTCGTGAGCTCAGCCTTGGCCGAAAGCTTTCCGCTTTCTACCCCCGTTTGATTTTTTTCATCAGTATTTCTTAAAAGTTGTTGCTTACGCGCTACGTGCCTCGACGCCGTCGCGTCTCGTATCCGGTCCAAAAATACGTAGCTTAATAAAACACGCTGGTATGGCTAACCGAGACGGCGGGCGAAAGGCTTCCCGGGCGAGCAAATAAATTGAATGGGTATATTTATAGTAACTTGATCCTGGTTTTCATTCTTCAATTATTTCAGTTGGATCAACTACGCCCTAACAATTAATTACAGTATATATTACACAAACAGCATTTCAAACATTTTTTTGATAAAAAAAATAAATGTACATGAGCGTACATCTTGATGCTTATCGATAAGTTAATGAATAAAAATAGTCAGTTAACGATCAGTAAAAATGATTTCACACTATTTTCAATTATTTGGTGTCTTTTTTTTACTTTTGAAAATAATTTTTTCGTGCTGATATCATTATCCAAAATAAATGTGATTTTTATTAGTGTAACTTTTTTAGTATAATATACAGATACGAATTTTTTTATAATGGAAATGTGTATTTAAAAAATGAAATTTTGCAACAGTAATTTTAACGTTGATTTTTTGCATTTTTTATTTAATATCTGTTTAAATAGTATAATTTCTATACTTTATAGTAGTCTATAATCTTTTTATGTTTATAATGCTTGTAACATAATTTTTATGAGTGAAATGATTCGTGCATTATTTTTATTTTTACGGTGAGAAACCACTAAAATGTTTCCCATGTCGAAAATATTATCTTTGCGCTGAAAAATATTCCGTTTACGGAACGCTTTAAAGTGCGGAATTGATTTTTAATAAAAATTTAAATAACGGAATGCGGGTTTGGTGATGTAGGTGTCGGTTTACGGATACAGATTGTGTACAGAGCCCGGTTGTGTGTTGTGTACGAGACTATTGTAAAACGAAGCGTATCCTCGCACTTGTTCGCTCTTATCGCGACAAGGATGGCCCATCCGTCTGCCGGATTGGCGAATCCCATATATTTATATTCAAATAACGTATACTATATATGTATACGAGAGTCTATGCAGGGGAGACAGGGGCACAACGGACCACTCGGGGCACGATGGACCACCTTAATAAAATTTATTGATGAACACTTCTTTAACCTTAATTTTTTATAATTTTAATTTATATTTTTTCAAATAGAGTATGAGACTAACTTGAGCTTTAGATGTACCGAAAGTTTTGATTTTTAACTGGAGTCTTTTTGGACCCAAATCTTTAAACTGTTACAAAAAATATAGAATATAAAACATTTTACTTTGTTTTGGATAATTGTTATATAACATTTTTTGAATAAGTTTTGAAGAAAAAAAATTTTCAATTAAAAAGAAAAACATCTAAAAAAGTTTGTATTTAAAAAAAACGGGACATGGTAAAACGCAACTTGAATTTTTCTAGGGTCCAAAAAGACCCGACATACCCGGGGGTTAATAATGTTATATCTTACTTGATATCACACGCTCGTTCGAGCAGAGACAGAAAAATAAATTTAACTTGTACTCCGTGTTCGAAAATGAAAAAAAAAAAGAAAGAAAATGACGACTTAAGTGATCCATCGTGCCTCGGGCTCTCCTACATTTTCCAGAGATATATTTGCAATATCGCTCGGTAAGTCCATGGCACGGTGAAATTCTCCTCGGGAGCTTGGAGATAGGAATAAAGAGGAAGAATCTTTATCACGACATGGCGAGGTGAAACGACGACGTTGTTTGCGAATCGACCTCGTACTCGATCCTTCATTCTCGTCTCTTATTCTCGAACCGCGCTCTCCATCCATTTCTCGACTATACCAACAAGCTCACGTTTCTGCCAGCGATATAATATCGTAGACACTTTTGGATTCGACGATTGCAATTCCTCGCTCGATTGCTTCCCTGCTTTATTATTATTTGTCATCATTCTCGTAATCACGACTCTACATATACATATATATTTCGTGGAGCCTGTACACGCATTCTTTCTCTCATCTTTACTCCCGCGCACTCTCCTCTCTCTCTCTCTCTCTCTCTCTTTTATTTTCAAAAAACTTTTTTTTTCCCTCCTCGGTCTTCGATTTTCCTCGCTCGTGCCTTTTCTCTCGTTCGCGCGCGCTTTTCTCGCTCGTTTCTCCCCAATGTATATGTGCATCTGAGCGTGTGAAAAGAACGTGTGATTTATGGATGCGAGACGAAAGATTCCGGATTTTTCTTTTGCATGTCTCCCTCTCGGTAAGTCGCTGGCATCGTCGTCTCGTTGAATATCGAAAAAAGGAGAAAGAAAGTGGCGAGAGAGAAGAAGAAGGGAGGGGGGAGCTCGAACGCGAACGACTAATGGCTTAGTCGTGATGTAACATGCTTCTCCCTCGTTACATTTGTAGGTGTACGTGCGTATATAAGCGCATGAACGGCGTGTACGTACAAAGACGCGTTGTATGCCACTATCGGGATTATCGCTGCCAAGAAAACTCCCCTCATCCGTGTGTTCTTCTTCGCGACAATCCATTCCGTCTCTCCCTCTCGGAGCGGTAACTCTCGCCTCGCTCGACGACTCTTACATAGCTGCTCCGGAGCCCCTCGCTTCATTCACGCTGTGGACGCTGCTCTGCTGTGGCTCGGAACTCGGCGCAATGAAGCCCTCGTAAATTTGAGACCCCTGTGTTCGGGCGGTTACGAAATTGGGCTTTCTCGGCTCTCTGACATCCGACACCGCATTATCCCTGGTGATATTACACGACCGGTTTCGTCATACTTTATCCAACGCCCCTGCAACCCCGTCCGAAACGACTAGCCACTTCGGAAAAGCGGAAAAACGAAATAATTGTTACCTCAAGCATTTGTTTCATTTCCTCCCGTATATATATATATATATACTCATGAACAAAACTCTGAAGATTAATGTCTTCATCAAATCCCCGTTGTACTTCTAATCTTTCTACTGTGCAAACTGTATCGAAGATATATAAGTTTTATGCGTTCTTTAAAATATTGGGAATATTGGTTTTTGTTATTATAGCAAAGTAAAATCAATATTATTATCGATAAACATTTTTTTCGTTATATATACTCCCATACTCATTACTCAAATACAAGTTATTTGATTTTTAATGTGCATATATTTTAACATCATCGATGATGAGGAAGCTTTTTTTTTAAATCGCTTCGGTGTGTGATTATTATCATTATAGATTTCAGGCTCGTTAAAATTCTAACTACTTCAAATATCTGGAATACATCCTTGATGACCGAATTCTCTAGAGATTCTTGAAATATTGAAGAACAAGGAGAAGGAAAGAGAAAAAATGCTGTACGAAGTAGATATGCAACGAGCTTGAAAACACTACGGGGGATGAAAAATGTGGAATGGGTAGAAAAGCACGACCATTTATCAAAGACGGCGTAAAACTTCGCGAGAAAACTATTTGCATCTGCCTCGCTCCTGTTTGCCGCCCCTCCCACTTATCTCGAGTGTTTTGGCTAACCCTGCGCGTGTGCTTTCTTAAGATTTATAATAAATGCTGTTATAACGTATTCACGAACACGGGAGAGAGACATCGCTCGCTGCTCCTTGGGAGTATTCTCAAATGGCTGCGAGAGGCCGCCACGACTATGGGGGTAATGGTCCGCGTCAAAGTCCGCAAAATAAGGAAGATGAGCGTGGAGCAGAGAGTCTTATAAAGGCGAGTTATACCCCGAAAAAGCGCGCGTCGCCGTATTCCCGATTCTTCTCCGCCATCCGATGCTTCAATCTCGCTTTCTCTCCTCATCCTTCTTCTTCTTGGCTCAGAAAATCCGCCCCCTCAATTCCCGACTGTACTTTCCTATTTCCATGGCTGATGGGGTAACGTTTTTTTTTTGTTGTAAAACTCTTTTATTTTCCCGAAGAAATGTTGAATTGATTTTTTTTTCAATTAACAAAGTTGCCAAGTAAGGTTTTCATTTATATTTTAATTGGTGGATGATAGATAAAAGAGTTGGTGAAATTTCGTTGAATTTGATTCGCAAACCGTGATGTTTCCGACACAGAGACTCTCTTTGATCGCTCCATTTGGATAGAAAAAAAAACGGAGGGAAATAGAGAAGAGAGAGAGGAAGGAGGAATGGGGGATGCGGTAAATAAATATGTGCGCGAGGATACGAGTGCGGGAGAAAAGTCTCGGAGGGAACAACGGGAAAACACGGAAAAAGTTGTCCGTTCATCGCAGCAAGAAGGAAAAAAGCCACGGAGATCACCATCGAGAGAGTGTGGAACTTTTTGAGATACGAGGAACGCGGGAACACTCTTGGACACGTCCCCTTTGGCAAGCTCTGCTCTCTGGTGACGTCAACGGATGTCCATCGATCTCTTCGTCTTTTTTCTACCCCCTTTTCCTTTTTTTCTCTTTCAATTTCCTCGCTGTCTCTCTCACGTGCAATTATATATACTCTCTGCTTTTACTGTGTCCTCGACCGCAAATGTGGAAAAACGAAAACCAACGGAACGACACAACACGCACTGCCGGTCTTCGTCTCTTTGTTTTCGTATTTCTTTTTTTCTTCTTCTCAGAGTCCGTGTGCAAATATAAAATTGATATTTTACGTTTACATATATTTCGTTTGATATACTTTTCGGGATAGAGTCGTCGAACGTCAAAGTTTTGAGCCACATTTTTTGGGAAATATCGAAAGACGCACCGCACGTCGTAAAACAGCCGGCAGCTCATAGTAGTGTGCTCCCGAGCGTTTTCCGTTTGTGTACATTCGGCTAGCGATATATACATATGTAGGTGGACTCCATAAACCCGCCGGGGTGAAGTTACTTCCGTCTCGCCGCTCAAAGAGTTTTCCACCCTCTCTCGAATTTGCCTTCGCTCGCCGGGCCCCGGTATACATTTTTCTGATACGGGGAGCGTCTACGTGCGCGTATATTAATACGGAACTCAGAAGCAGACGGGAAGAGGCTTCATTTCACCCCTACGAGGAGAGTTTTCTTCAGGAAGGAGCAAAAAAGAGCGCAGGGAGGGGGAGAAAGGGAGAGAGAGAGAGAGTGAAATGGAAAATGCACCGGAACTGGCGCACCAAGCGGGAATTTACTAGCACTTCCTCCATCGAAGCTGCCTCGCATTCCAGGAAGCGTGGACTCACTCGCACGTTCTCTTGCGCAAACTTACCCCTTCGCAGGCTTGAGCCTTCGTGCCATTACCTATGTATGGGCCTTCTTAGATATCTTGGAAACACACACAGACTCCCCCTGGCGATTGAATTTCTAGATAACCAGCGGAGAAAAGAGTGGGAGATAAAAATATCTTTATAGTCTCGAGAAATTCCTTTGAGCCGTGGCCTCGGGAGACCCAGTCTGGCGCAACTTCTCGCTTTCACCCTCGTCTCTTTTTTTTGTTCTTCCTCTATTTATTTATTTATTCTTTTTAAATCTTATTTCCGCGTGCGATTTACTTTTTCTCTCCGATGGTTTATCCCTTTATTTATCAATTTATTTCGAACGTTCGTTTCAAACAGAGGGTAGTGTGCTTCGAAATTCGAAAACATTTATCGAAATGGCTTTCATTCGTGCAAAAATAAGGAAAAAAAGAATTTAAAAGATAGAGGAAGATCAAAATGATTGTAAAAAAATAAACGAAATCGATAAACCCGGATGTTGATTGTCGTGTTTGCGACTTTCGAGGAGATACTAACCCAAAGACCTGAAGAGACGATATATAGATATATTCCTCGTGAAATTTTGTGCGGAAGGTGTTTGGTGGTAGCTCGAGATCAAGGTAGGCTCTCGCTTGATTACCCTTGGAAACGTTCCAACCGAGATTAGTCGATGGACTTTGCCAAATACATTCCCAATTTGTACGAACGATCGTACACTCTCGTCAAAAAGTTTGAGACTGTGAAGAAAGATTTTTTTCTCAATCGTCCAACTTTTTATCTTTTGCAAGAATAATTTAATCCGATCCACTTCATATTGGATAGAAAATGAGAAGATATTAGAAATTAAGAAGAAATTAGAAAAATATAAGACAGAATATAGAAAATGCCTTTGCACGCAGGAAATTTCACTCACAAACGTATTGAAATAATTTCTCACGATATTTTAAGGGTCTTAGTTACTATGGTTAGCTAGAACTTTTGATGGTTGTGTCGATAAAAAAAAGTCGAGAAGGTCCCACATCGAAATTGCTATTTTCACGACGTCGATGGTAAAAAGCACTCCGTGTTAACTCAATGTTTTGACAGCTCACGTATAGACCGTAAGAAAAGTTACATGTTTTTTTTTTGCTAAAAAAATATGAAAAAAAGTAATGATTGTTCTTTAATTGAACCGTTTCAAGAAAGTTTGACGGGCGTAAATTCTGCGAAAGTGAGAGACAGAAGGCTCGAGAAGGTTTTATGTGCTCGCAGTGTTCCTTTTATATACTTATTTTTCGTTACCCGTGGAGAAATTTTATTAGGGCCCTAATAAGGGCCCGACTACCCTTATCGAGGCCCTACTTTGTAAACCCGATAAGGCCCTTTGGCAAAAGGT
>JAPYYW010001014.1:0-59634 GCA_030522545.1 Cremastinae sp. A BG-2022a
ATCGAGATATTATACATTGAAAGTCGTTGCTTTTTCGAATCTCCCATAAAAGCCCATGTTAAAAGTAGCAATTTTTAAAAATTAATATCTAAATAACTATATGGTTGAGCCTTTTTAAATTTTGCAAACACGTTAAGAAAATGCTAACGAAGATCTGTGTAATTTTTGAATAAATTTTGTCTCAAGAAATTTCAACTGATGATTTTACATTTAGTTAACACATAAGGACAAATTTTTGAATAGGTCTCGGTTTTACTACCTTAAGGATTTATGGGACAGACAATCCCAGCAAAAAGTTAATTTTTGACGTTTAATTCGTAAAACAAAGATTTTGCTTTTGCCAATTTTTTGAGTCTTAGTTTGACTAACACTTGGCAACTTGAGCATATTTTAACAATTGAAATATTTTTTATTGTTTAAATAATTAAATTTCAAAAATTTTAGTAAAACTTTTGAAATTACTGTCTATACAAAAAATACTACTACGAATATAAAAAAAAATTTAAAAGAATTTCATATTTTTAAATTTGTATTCACTGCAAATTTACAAATTTACCATAAAAAATAATGTTAAATCTCAGCAACTTTGGAGTTTTATAACTCTTGAACCATTCAGTAAAACGATTTCAAATTTGAGGCACAACATTTTTTCATATGCTTAAGGTAATGTGAAACACCCAATTTCGAGTGATTTTTCGGACAAATTCCACGCTTGTATTTTTCAAGTAAATTAAGTGAAATTTGAATATGTTATGGAGTGTATACACTGTACTAGTGCATGACGTTCTTGGAATTTGAAAAAACGAATAAATTTTTGTTTTTAATTTGATTTTTTAATTTTTTTGAAATTTCAAGAGTATCTCGCCCTCGTACAGCGTGTACTGCATAATATATTCAAATTTCAGTTCATTTGTTGAAAAATACGAGCGTGGGATTTGTCGGAAAATTCACTCAAAATTGGGTATTTTACATCATCCCAACATACCAAAAATTTATAAAATTCTCATATTTTTCAAAAATATCGCTCATACACATGCTTAAATTCGCCGTTATTTTTTCACGTCGCTCACGTTATTGTTTAAAGAAATTCGAGACCGCGGCTCTTCGTCGTTTCGGAGAATTTTCGAGCCAATTTTGTAGTCGAAATGAAGGTTGTTCATTGAAACAGTGGAAGAGAAATTTTTCGAGGTCGTTTGCTCTGGCAGCTGGTGCCGGGGATAATCCAACGCGACAAAGAATTTCCGCGGTTCACGTCTTTAACGGGTTTTGAGGGAAGTGGCAGGAAATCTTGCTGGGTCACATTTATGCGCGCGTATATAGAGAGAAACGCCGGGAAATCTCTCACACGGGGTTTTCTCCCTGGCAAAGCTTTAATGAGAGTTCATCCAGTGTTGAGCCTCCGCGCGAGAGCTCAAGTATCTACAAGCGAAATGTGTATACCGGCGTTTGGAGAATGGAAAACTTGCATCGGGGGCTCTCGGTGCAGCGTAGACTTGCCGCTTAACGACCGTGCGAGTCCCACATCAAAAAGTTTCGCCTCGTCCGGAAACTCCGGGCATCTCTATCGCTCTAATCCTCTTTTATCCTAGATTTTTAATTAAGTGCTTACGATGGTCTCGCAAACGAAACCTCGAACAATTGAGAAAACAAGGAGGAAATCGTCACGAGAGCCAAAAATTAATTTTTTTTTTCGCTGAAAAAATGAAAATTTATTTGCTTCGCTGACGAGAGAGGCAAGGCAGTTAATTTAACTCATTGTCAGTAACGAGAATATTTAGTGCAAAAAAGTACAATGGGCTGAGCGTCAACGAGATTCAATTCATGAGTATTTTTTTCTTCGCACGGAGAATCGTTTTTGTTTCGCCGGAACGTAACTGTCGTTACAGTCCGTAAACGCGCGGATCCTCTTTGTTCCGCACTTCGTAACATCGTGGAAAATTAACGTTTCCGGTTCGTCCGCGGCTCGGGAATAAATAATTGGCATCAACAATTATTTTCTCGTATTCGCTAGAGAGGTGGGCTCCGAGCGGATAGAAAATTGTGCCCCGGCGAGGGAATACAGATATTTGTATTAAAACACAACGCCGGTAAAGTCAAGCCGACATTGCTGTCCGGTCCCGTCGAACAATTGTTCCTGAGAACAAAACGTCGCACGGGTGAGCGTTCAACGCGGGTCAGCCTGACTTTTGTTCCCCTCTTTTCCTCCCCGTTTCGTTTTTTCGTTAATTACGACCACTCGCCAGAGGTGTTTCGCCTCCGGCGAGGCCATGTTTTTTTATTCCAGTTTGGATGAACTTTATTTTTTTCGAATACAAGCGGACAACGAGCCCCCTTCCATTATTACCCCGCAAAAAAAAAGAAAATTGGTCGGTATGAGACATCGTTTTTTCTCTTTTTCGAGAAAGACGGAGAGAGAGAGATCTCAAAGATTTAATTCTCCTTGCCGCGGTATCGGCGCGTTTTTTCGCCAATGCGCGCGACGGCACAAAGAATTCGGAGGAAAAAAAATGACGAGGGATAAATTCACGAGCGAGACTCGGCATTTCCACGGAAACCGCGACTTTAATGTGCGTGCGGCTCCGTTTTGTCGGGAACCGAGTCTGCACGTCATATCACGTGTCAGTGCCGTTCCGTTGCGAGCATATCGCCGTTTCTACATTGTAAGTGACCCTCCTCTTTCACCGTTTTGCTCTCTACCGCGGGAGACGGAGAGCGTTGATCCGTGCGTGCAAAGAGCCCGGGTGCACGTCGCGACGCTCAGCTCCGCAACGCTCAAATAACAGATACGAAACGCAAATGTTGCGATCTCTCGATTTCGTTTTCTCTCCATTCTACATATTCTCGTAACTTGGCATGTACTTGCCTCAATCTTCGTGCAACCCTCGGAAACTTTATTTCCAAGTATTGTAATCACTTCAATTAGCGAAACATGTTCTGTACGGAATATATTTCTTGTTTTCCGCTTCAAGGAAATTTTTTTCATAATTAATACATCATTCTCATTTTATATATCTATATTCTCTATCTATATTTTTATCACAAATTATTGAACGAGTGTTGCAATCACCTTAATTGATAATTCCGTATATAAGGGATATATTTACATTGGAAGGAAAATTGGCCATTTCTGGAATTAATATATTTTTCTTAAACATATATTTGCAGAGATATTTCATGACGATAGGAAAATGTTTCATTTTTTGTGCTAATATTATTTTTTTATTTGAAATGCATGCCTGGGTAGCTATACACTAACTTGATAAAATAATAGTGAAACATGCGAGTGCTTTAAAAGTATATCTACTACAATTGAAGAACCTTTTTTCATTCGGAATATTCATTATTTTTCATTTAAAGAAAAATTATATATGTTTGCAATAACTTCCTATATAGTTATGGCTGGGAAAAAATGTATTCTTACAGTGATTTAAAATGTTCCATAGCTCTCGCAAAAATTAATTCTCTGTCCCAGATGTACGTTTGAAAAGTTGCAAGCTCGATAATCTAATGAAATATGGGATGGGAAAGTTGAAAAAATACAATTAAAGGGAAAGTTTGTTTCGAGTGCTTGATATTCTTTTTTCATTTTATCGTTGCGGCTATTGGGGATCCTCGGAGGAAATCTCGATACGCGGTCGAGAGGGCTAGTAAATAGGGACTCGAGGGACGAGTCTTGCGGATGATGTAAAATGACGGAGAAAAAGGTGAGAGACGATCGAGTGGGAGCGGGAGCGAGCGAAAGAATGGCCAACGAGAGGCAGTGGAAAAGTTAACTCCGGAGATGAGGAAGAGAAGCGAAGAGGAACTTTTTATCGTGTAATATCCTCTCTTTTTTATGTTCCGAAAGAGGCACAGCGGGAGTATTAAAGCTTTACGCCGAATCCTTCGAGTCAGGACGAGAGGGAGAAAAATGGAAAAAGATCCCGTGCATCTGGACTTTGAGTGAATTGGTGATTGGCCCTTGATATTTGCATATAAATAACGTTGATAGAAATTCCATTTTAACCGACGTTCGATCTCTTTTCATTTTCCATCCAACATATTTATTCCCGATGCTCCCGAAACTCTTTAATTAAAATTTCTCATTTTCGAGATACCACCGAGAATCTTGTTTTTTTAGTACTTGAATCTTATTGGTCATCAAAAATCGTAGATATAGATTTTTACGAGTGTTCTATACGGATAAAGCTAGGAGATTAGTTTTTGCATGTTGACAAGCAGTGAAAATGTCGGATAATCATTGCTTTTGCCTACGTACGTTTATATTTTCTCCGTACATTCCTTAATCTCTTGCCAAGCCACCGTTTCGTTTGCGTTTAATTTCTCCTCGCGCTTCGTTAAATTCTCGAAAGTTTGCAGTATCGGCGGTCGCGGGTAAACAGGAATTTTTTTACGTGTATACAATTAGGATGTGAACAGCGAAATTCATGTTATGTTTATGGGCAACGTCGAATGAAAAAAGTTAAATATTATTATTTTAGTTTTCGATAAAATTTCTTTTTTAACCTTACTTTTATATTATTTATACACTGTGAGCAATAACAATAGCTGAATTTACCATAAGGTGACAGACTGTACTAATAATTTTAGAACTTAATATATTTTTGGAGCAACAGAAAATAAAATATTAATTTTTATTCTTTATTTGATTTAGTTTAACGATAATTAATGCAGTTTGTCCCTTATATATATACAACATTTGCCATTATTTTCTCTCGATGTATATCTTTTTTATTTAGCACGGTGTGATAATTTTTTAACTTATTTTTATTTGCTGCATGCATACCTGTTCATTTTTTATCGCATTTTTCTCGATTCTCGGTCGATCGTTCTCTACGGTTCAGAAATTTGCACGCCGTGTACGGGAAATTCATGAACCGATAATCCACAGCGTATGCACGTGTGTTACACGTCATATATGGTTGCTTTGTACTCCGCTTACTTCATTAATCGTTAATTGATGCAAGCGTAATAAAATCAGTTGGAATGGGATCACTCGATCTCGAGCGATGTCCTCATGCAGCCTTTCAATTAGATTACATGGAAGAGAGAGATGGACAACTTTGAGGTAGTTGTTCGATCACCGAAAAGCTCTCTCTCTCTCTGCCCAAAGATCCATTGACGAACGTAATTTTCTGTTCAACGCCAATGTCCGATTTTCGCGAGTGAAAAGCTCGTATTTTATCGAATTATATATATTGACTTTTCGCAACCTCTGCTTCTTTCCAAAATGTTCGTGATAATGTAATCCTTTAATTGGAGCGAGCGTTTTCAATAAGTTTGATTCCAAAATGACAATAGCCCTGGGGCGGTATTGGTTCGAAAAAGCCAATATTTGTTCGTTACATATATTTCCGGGGCTTATTAAATTATCCGCCATCGGCGAAACGAGGGAATGCACAGCGAGGAATCACAGCTGGGCGGATCTCAATTATATACCGTCCGATACTAGGTATCATAAAAAAAGTTTCGTGCAAACTTCACTTCTCTTTTTGTTGTCTAAATATTTTTTGAACAGACACAATTGAATTATGTTCTAAAATTCTCGTATTTCACCGATGAATTTTCAATTAGCGACGGACGACGAGACGACATTTCACGTAATGAGGCGCTAAAAATAAACACCCGGGGAATGTGAATAAAATAACGTAAAAATGAGTTTCGGTTCATTTCAGGCGAGTCCTGTATAAAATAATTCTTTGCCTTGAAATACGATAATGCTTTCGGTTAATTGTCCAGTACCGAATGAATAGCTTGTACATTTAAACTGTGGCGATGCTCCCGTTTCTCTCCCTCCCCATCCTTTTCCAGCATTCGTATTTTCGTTTTCTCTTGACAGGATTAAAACGGCACTGGTCGAACGTCCACTCTTAATTATTGGCACGTTTACCCTCCGCGTGTCGCTCTTTCACCCGTTCCCGAATATTCGAGTCATTATTTATAGCCAACGAGTTTGGGTATTAGTTTACACTGAAACCAATAAAATTGAATATTTACGAAGACCGTTTACGTGCACGTGGGAAAATTTGTGCACTCGCGCCTCCCCTTAGAAAAATACATTCATTTTCTCGACGAAGAATCGTAATGATTTTCGAATGAATCATTGCGGCCGAAGTGACGACTGTTCGCAAATACGATTTACACACGTTATCAATGAACCGTGGATATATACGCAGTTATTGGTACGAATTCGTTTGGAATACATCTCGAAAATACATATCACTCGATGCTTCATAAAATAATTATCATAATTAATTATTTATCGATTGTTCATTTCACGTCCATTCCTTCTCTGACTTGCAAATGATAGCTTACCCCGTGTGTGTTTTTTTTCAAACATTATCGATGCTCCGGGCGTAATTATTCATTAACTCGATTGTACGCCCGACCAAACGGAATATTTTATTTTTTGAGCGATTATTAAAGGACATTGGGTGTACAATGCGTCAGCTGTTGTTATTCCCTCGAATAATGCGTATCGATCGTGAATGATGAGAATAAATTGCGATTGCAGGCACAGCAGAGCCTCCCTCCTTTTTTATTCTCCAGCGTATATGTCGGAGAGCTTTCTCGTAATGCTCTTGTTACCCTTTTACCAATCTCCTTACGTTTCTTTCTCTCTTTCTCTTTCTCGTGCCCCTTAGAATTCATTTCGCCCCTATTAAAATCGATCACGCAATGATATCGCGGAGTCACGCAGAAATAAATTGGCCTTTCCCATGATCCTCGCTCCTAATGAACGCACCGTATAATAATACAGGAACGATGTACGTAATCGCAACCATCGGTTTTTTACACTATTATTTAGCGCCAGCTGCGACCGCGTAACGTTCTCGTTTCTTTTTCAATTTTTCGAAAATGTATCTCCACTGAAAATAATAGCAGATTGGTTTTATCACTTACCTGATTTTCGCAAATATTCGATGAATTCCAGCCGGAGCCAGGTGGAGCGTACTTTTTTTTTTCATACGTTCTTTCCGCGTCGAAGGTGATGCCAGAAAATAATTGCGACAACTTTCATTGAAATTTGAATAGTAAATCGTTTATTAGTACGAAGTTGTGATAGTGTGTCAGTGTACGTGTGATTTCTCTCTTTCTTCCTCTCTTCGTTTCGATTTTGTTGAGTTTAGGCTTAAGGTGGCGATTTTGTGATTTAAAGTGAACCCGTGATACCGTTAGGCGACACCGAGCGTGATTTTTGGAGGTTTTCGCTTTCACCCTTTCATTGCTCTTTTATATTCTTTCTCGCACTTTCGCTCGCACTTTCGTTCGTTATTTCTCGCACTCTCTCCCTTTCTCACTTTTTCACAATTTCTCTCAATGCTTTTTCGTTTCTCTCTTAATTTAACTTCATCGAAGGTGATCTAGAAGATAGATGTTTAGAACTAGTTACCCTGTTCTGCGAGCTGGTGTTGTTCCTTACCATTGTTTTACGCATTTTTCTCTTCATCGTAACACAATCTCGATAGAAAATGATTAAAACGCGGGTTATTAACCTTCTTTTTTTTTGAAATAAAAAAATTAATTTTACTAAGAACTTTTGGATTATAATAGATACAAAAGTGGTTAGGTATCAAATTTGTGATTCGAAGGATTTCGTTTGACAAGGGGACATTTTTTGTTTCATTGAAACTTTTTTTTTATTATACATGGTACGAAGTAGAAAATTTGAGAGAGTGAGCGTCGTCCGGAAAGAACGACCTCGCGTATACAATGTCAAGGAAGAACTTCCGTGCAAGCTAACTTTCGAGAGTGCTACTTTGTTTATCATGACACTCTAGAGTGTCGAATGCCTATTGTATTGGCTGGCTATATCGCTAAGGTTGGCGCTACATAAGAAACGTACTGTACCGAGAGATGTCGAGCGACCCTATTTTCTCAATGGGTCATCAAAATAATAAATTCAAGTATCCGATCTGCGGAAAAATTTCGATAAAGAATAAGAGAAGAGAAGAAAAAAAAATCAGTGGATTTTCACATATTGGCTCTAGCTCTCGTTCTTCCGCCATTTTTGTTTTTATTTCGTTCCTTTAAATAAGCGGCAAAATAATCACATTCACCGACAATAAAACTCGCAATTCGCTACGCGTTATCAAGTTTTACAAGGACGATAACAATATACGAATCGCTCTCTTCGAAGCCTCGAAGAATTTCGTAACTTTTCGGTGTCTAAAGCTCATCTTTTAAATAATACATATTTATATTTTTCAATAATAATATTAATAATAAGAGAATAATAACTTAAGAGGATAGAGCGTAGCTACGATATGTTGAAACAAAAAGTGTTAAGATAATAAAGGATAACATGTTCGTGCTCGCGTTTTGACTAATATGGACGCAAAAATTGTACAAAAGCGTTTTTTTTTATACATTCGGCATTCGTCAATACCCGCGTTCTACGCTCGCGTAATACGAATTCCTGACATCTCAGTGACTTCTGCAAATTTTACTTAGTTTTTTCTTTCATCGTTTTTCATTTCGCTCGAGTTCCATCTTTCATTTCTCCCCTTCTTCGTACGTTTTCCTGCACTCTTTGATTGTATGCATTGCTCCGTTACGAATTATTGTTGGTTCACGTGTTCTTGTCCTGCTTCTTATTCTCTCATAATCCTCGTCGCAACTGCTTCCTTCATTTGTCCTCACGATCGCTCAAGAGCTTATTTTTTTTTTTACTTAAAACATACGTTTACTCACTTTCTGCTATAAGTACAACGGCTTTACACTCTCACTATTTTTTCGCTTTCTCTCACTCTCGATTCAATCTGCCTGCTGTCACGCTTTCACACTAAATTCTTCAAAAAATGCTCCAAAAATTCAGAATTAAAAATAATGTATAGTTCATGGTTTTTGATACTTTTTCACATTTTTCAATCGAATTTACATTTGTGTTTTTTTAAATGTTGACCTGGTATACCTTTTTATTTCTTTTTTCGTTCACTTTATATAATTTTTTTTTGACAATGTTATTGTTTTTTTTTTCGTAGCCTGACTGGAAGGCAGATCGTCGTACTCGCACACTTTCGCTTCTAATCTTACAAGTACATTCGTCCTCCATTTTTTTCAATAGGTTCTTTTTTGTTTAAATATAAAAACATATTTACAACAGACTGATCCATTTTCTCGTGAGGTATAGACGCTCTAAATTCATGACCAAGAAAGTGTACAATTTTTTTCGCAGGGTAAGTCGATCGATACGCGATCGCGTTTCGAATTCAATCTGCGACTAGGACTTTCATCGGGCAATCGGCTGAAAAATAGTTGTGATTGTTTTGTCCTCTCGAGACTCGGTCCGATTGAGAGATTTGGTTGATTTTTTCCCTTCATTTTCCGACATCGAAATAATTATAATTCAATTGATAAGAATGAAAATGGATTAAAATCATTTGTATTTTTTGACTACTGTCAGTAATTTTTTTTTTTCGTAGAATTTTAATAAATAATGCATTTTTTTAAGTACATCGTGATCGACGTCGCGAAGAAATTTTCCAATCGAGTTTCATCAAATGACACCTCGAGTAAGTCACGCGAAAGAAAATTATCTCGACGCTCACCGTTTCGAACTACGAAATACTGTGTTGATAATTAAGATAAAATAAACAAATAAAGGGGCTATATATTAAAATTTGATGTATCCTCAACAACGATATGTTACAAGCTCTAGACTCGGAGGGGAAAAGGGCCAGAGAACGAATAATTAAAAAAAAAGATAATTAAATAAAATCTTCAACCTGGTCTCACTTTTTGAATTATATACAAGATAATGCTCGTCTCTTACACGCTTTCATCCCCACACTTAAATCTACCTGTTACTCTTTAAATATTTGTGTATCTGTAGTATCGAAATATGGCAGGTGTCTGTACATTTTTTCATTATGAAATCTTTGTTTTCTTTTAATATTTCTTCATTTTTCCAGTATCCATTTGCCTCGCTTTTTTGCCTGAAGGTTTTCAAAATTTTTTCACTACTACGGAGTTCATCGGAGGTTGAAAATTCGCGTCACAGACGGCAGCGTATACACACACGCGAAAGATACGCGTTTCGTAAAGCGACCACTGGTTACGGTCGCACGTGGCAACGATAAAAACGGGTCGGGCCTCGAACCTCGCCGCACACCGGACGATACTAAGGGATTGTTGGCAGTGCACGTTATTTGTGTTATCGTTTTATCAATATTCCTTTCCCTTTGTACAGATTGCTGGCACAGACTCGCACATTGCGTCTTATTCTCGCAATCCCCGTAATTTTTAAATTCACCGCGTAACCGCATAACTAAAACAAAATGAAGGAATCCCGAGTACTCGTTCTTCACGTATTTCCCTCTTTGGTGCGAGTCTGAGACTTATCATCGAACGATATAATAATTTGTTAAAATGTCTTTCCTCATATCGCTAAAAAAACCCCCCTCACTATCGATAAATAAAGAAAACAAAAAAAAATGAAAGAGATCACTTTGTCGGTCGATCACGAGGGAATACTTATTCTCCTCTCGTCGACGAGAGGATCCGCTCGTACCTTCGAAACAAGTTGCACCATTTTTTATTCTTCGTCGTTCTCCCGTTGTCCCGGGTATCGAACGATGGAAATTCATTGAGAGGACACCGCGCTCGCTCTAGGAGACGATGTAGTCGGTCGAGTGATGCGAGTGATGGGAATTCCTGTGGTTGTCCTTTCGATAATTGTTGCGCGTGATGCTTCCCCTCGTCCCGTTAGTTCCCGTCGTCCCGGTCGTGTGCTGGCTGTAGCCGCTGTCGCTGCCGAAACTGCTGTCGGGCTGACCCTGGTACAACCTCCCGGAGGAGATTTGATCGGGATCCCGGGGCGTGTAGTAAACCGGATGCGCGTATTTGTCCTCGTTGTACAACCGGTCGCTCGGCTGGGCGTACGTGTCCGAATACTCGCCCGTTACCTGGCTGTAAACCGGATTCGGGTTTTCCTGCTCCTGGTGAATCCCGTAGTACTCGCCCCCGGCCTGGCCGTATTGCGAGTACTTTGACGACGGGTAACGCTCCATCGTCGACTTTCTCGATTTTTCCTTATTGTTCGCCGTACCTCGGCTCTGACTAGTGTAGTGCTGCAGCGGCCCCAGAACCGGCACGCTCTCGTACGGGTTCTCCTCGTGGCGACGCGGACGCCCCACCGCTGGCATCGGCGGCACGTAGTACGGCAGTCTGTGCGCCACCGACGGGACGGACTTTTGTCGTTGACTCGTTATCGTTCTCACTCCCGCGACACCTTCGAATTAACAGACATTTTTCAATTTCAACATTCGAAATACTCATTCAAACAACAGTTTTTTTTTGGTTTCTTCAATATTATGAAATTTCTGATGGTTTTTTGAATTTTTAAGATAGTTCTCCAATGGACAGGTCCGCAGTATTTAAGGTAGTTTTATAGTTTTATCGTTTATTTAGGATTGTGTTGAAAATTGGTACGGTCAGTCTTTGATATGTTACGCATATGTGTATCAAATTTTAAGAGGTTTCACCACGTAGATGTTGAGATATTTAGTGTTAAAAATCCCAATTTTCAGTGCTCTCCCATAAAAGTCTAAATATCTTGAAATCTAGATAGTGAACCTTCTTAAAATTAGCAGTACGTTAGCTCTACTCTTCACTTCTCTACTCAAGACCATATTTTAAGCTAAATTTGACTTTTTAAAACTGCAGAGGAGTTTTTTTGAGTAAATTTATTTCAAAATAATGGTCAATTTTTTTTATAGCAGCCAAATTCAAGATGAAATATGAAAAAATAAAGTCATGAGTAGAGAAGCGAAGAGTAGAGCTGACGTACTGCCGAGCGAGAAACTGGGAAAGCGACTCTGTTACGAGTGGTGCATTATATTTAATAAAAAATATCAACAATTGACAATTACCTGCCACACTCGGATAAAGTTGAAGCAGAGCGTCACGGAGCATTCCCTCGTGGAACTCGCCGATGTCGTGAGCCTTGTCCCTTCTGCGTCGGTCGAGGCTTCTCGGGCTCTTGTCCCTTCGTTCCCGCGGAGGTCTCGATGACGCCGGGCACGTACCCCATCCCGGAGCCGTCGTCGTCAGCATTTTAGCTTCCGATGGCTCACCCACCGATAGCTCGTCCTCCGCGAACTCGTCCTCGCTCACTGGCTTCGAATTCGACAGTCGATGATGGTGGTGATAATGGTGATGATGATGCAAACGATTCCTCGCGTTCAGCTCACTCTCTTCGTCCGTTTCCGGATGATCGCCTGAAAGTATTTCAAAATAATGCATTTAGATCAAATATAGGGATGAAAATTGAAATATAAAAAAAAGAAAGAAGAACAAAAAAAACAATAAGCTTGGTCACTGTTTTACGCGAAAAAGAACAATATCGATGTAGTTTCAATCTATACAAAAGCTGCAAAAAAATTATTTGTCTCATATTTTTTGCACCTGGTCGTTCAATCAGAATTAGGGGCTAATCCAACGTTATTATTGTAAATTAGAGTTAGATCGAAACGAAGGAAAGAAGAAAAGGATGATAAGTGTTGCAGTAGGAAAACGATTTATCAATTATATAAGCTCAGCTCGAGGAGTAGACACGCAGTAGCAAATGATTTCGCGTTACGGCGAGCACGGGGATGTCAATCCATCTGGATTATAACAATAGGACTGCGCGGTGTTATCGATTATAATCCGGTTTATCCGATTGTCCGAGAATTTCGGTAATACACAGACGTATTTCTCCGGGATGAGTTGTAAGTGGCGCATCGTGTATATTCGATTAACGGAGGCTCACGTGTCAAACGTCGAAAGGCTCATCTCCATGCTAATTAGAGTCGCAACGGAACGACGCAAAAGGGGAGAAGGGCCGAGACGAGCGCTGTCCGACCATGCAGAGCTAATGGCAAGTACGATTCGGAGGGGTTCGTGTCGCGCTTATCTTCGAGCCTCCGGAGCTCGTGCAAGAATCTACGCGCGCACGTGCACGCGAGAACCGATGATAAATTCGAAGAGAAAATGCGCGAGACAAGGCATTTGCGAGAAATCGATAATCGTCGGATATCGGATCGCCAAGATATATCTCTCGCGAAGTGAGAAATAAAAAACGTGAGTGATAAAAACAGCTGGCCTTGAAAAAGGTAATCGAGGTTAGGATGCTTCGTAAACGAGTAAAATATTACGATAGAACGCTTCTCGATCGTTCGTAACTAATTTTTTCCATCCTTCTCCACGTTCCTAATCCCGTCGATTTCTTTCCTCTCTCGCTTTTATTCTTCCCTCGTATCAGGTTTTATTCGAGGAGAACCATTTTATCGCTTTTCTATATCATTTTTTATCAACGACAATTTTTTTTCGTGGACATATAAAAAAATATGGAACGGAACAAACGGGAAAAATTGTTATCCGTTTGAAATCTCACAAGCTGCTTGTTAGTGAGAAACGCGTGGTGAGGGGCGAAAAGCGAGAAAAGAGAGAATAAATGAAGAGGAAAAGGAGAGGAAATCTCGCGCGTTGGAGCGACAGCAAAACCGGGAGATGGATGGACACTCGCAAAGACGGGGGAAGCCTACCTATTTGCCTTTTTTCCGAATGAGAGAGACATATGAAAATGATAGAGAAGACGAGCGGATCTTCTCTAGCGTAGTCTGCAATGTCATCAGACGCTACATTCGTCATCTAGAATAATTATCGATAAATAATAACAGAAAAATTGTCCGCTTTCGCGAAGAAAATATAAAAAAAATACGGAGCAAGAGTATTTTTTTATTATAGAAATAGACAAAATTGCTATATTTTTAAAAATATTTTTATAATAATAACTTTTATCGAAACTTACCGTTGCTGAGTTCCTCGTACACGGGATTGTAGAGATCCTGCGACGTGTAAGGATCCGGTCCGGGGCTGCTGCACACAAAGACACCGCGACCTCCGTCCTTCACGTCGAGCATCTGCAGGACGAAAAAAATGGATTTTTTTTTATACGAGAGTTGCAAAAAAAGATTGTTTTAATTTTCTTTGGGGGGTTCCCGGAGTGCGCAGGAGAGTGTAAATTTGATGTCGAATTTTGATAACGCTTTATCGGACGAATCGCGCAGTGTATTTCGAAGTGACGTTAATTCCGGCTTCTTGAGGCTGGATAACGGTCAATGCGCTCCGCGATTAATGCATCCCCCCGAGTCAGACACACCGGTGCATTACTTAGAACTGACCCGTATAATTCGTATCAACGATAAATTGTCCCGATGCTCGTAGATTCGTATCTTCGCTGCTCTCCGTGTGTATATAAGCACGTGGGACTGCGCAACCATTTATCTTCCATCTCCGTTCAAAATCGTGTTTAGCTACCGATTATTATCCGCTCCGGGTTGAATCCGGCGGGAAAATAAAAATCGCGACAAGCGGCTAATTACGTGTTGCCAAACTGCGACTTTCGACGAGAGTCGTCGCGATAACGAGAACATTTATCATAAATCTGTATATGTAACCGTCAAAATAAAGAGCAGCCGTGAGGAGAGCTTCTGAAAAGTTGGCCAAGTAATCGTTTAAACTTATTTCCGCGCTTTATTCTGCCAAACATAACATTAGACTTTATTCGCTCCGGATAAATTCGTGTTTGCACGCTCCGAGATTCTCCTGCAATTCCACCTGAATTGAGGCTGGATGAAACAGTACCGGTTCCTCTTCACAAATTGTGTGTACCGCGCAGAAATAAAGGTAAGTCCTTTATATTTGTATGTATTTGCAGAACAACGTCGGAGACTGAGAACTGGAAGGTCGCGTCGGAGTTCTCGACGAGGATCGCGATCGCGCCTTTCTGCCGGTTCGGTTCACGAGGGCGCGAGCGTGTATTTTTATATACACCGGCAAGACCGCCGAGTGAGTAAGAGTTCGTCGAGTACCAGAAGCTGCAGAAGGAGCTGCAGGGGAAAAGCGCTATAAATCCCTTGGGTCTCAAAAGTTCCTCTGGAGTGGAAGGTTTACTGTCGAAAGTTATACGCGGGAGGGAAAGAGAGAGATAGAGAGAAGGAGAACTATGCCGAATCGAAAACGAGTTCTCGTTATAAACGCTCTGGTGTTGCTTTCTCTCTCTCTCATCTCTTTTTCGCTCTCCCTCTCGAAAATCTCTTTTCTTTTCCCTCGGAGAAGTGAGCCGGCCTCGCTCTCAGTCCGCGCACACATCCGCACCTGAATCCCGATTCCTCGAGCGTTTCTCCACCTCTCCGCGAAGATTCTGCTGTCTCTTTGAGAGCAATTGATGCGAAGAAAAGGCGACTCCGAGGAAAAGAGAGAAATAAGAGAAGAACGAGACAGAGAGTTCAGATGAGATTAGAGGATGGTCTGTACTATATTCCTCTCAATCTTTTTTTCTTTTCAATTCTCTCGATGAAGAAAAAAATTTGCGAATCTTCGACGAACGACCGCATCTTTCATGCACAAAATATGTGAGTTTCTTTGAGACAACTTTGAGCATTGTGGGAATTGTCATTATCGCGAGATATCGGACATTTTCCCTTTAAGCCGATTCCGCCGATGATATATTTCGACGAACGCCGGGCGCTGTTGGTATCGGTGCTTCTGCTTCCTCTGTTGCG
This sequence comes from Cremastinae sp. A BG-2022a, assembly GCA_030522545.1. Taxonomy (NCBI): domain Eukaryota; kingdom Metazoa; phylum Arthropoda; class Insecta; order Hymenoptera; family Ichneumonidae; species Cremastinae sp. A BG-2022a. The sequence continues at coordinate 15,552 of JAPYYW010001014.1, forward strand.
ATAAATGATCAATTACTCGGGGTATTCCGCCTGATAGATCTCCGAATGGGTATAAATGGAAGCCCGCTAATTGTTAGTTATCGATGCGATTGCATCGGGCTTCGGCTCCTTCTCTCGCAGTACAATCGCTTCCCGGCAACCCCTTCGATATTCCCCGAGAACCTTTATCCCTCCTCGAAAGCCACTCAAACGGTACGGAAGATTCGATACAATCGTTAAAACAGGTGATAATTGTGTCTATACATTTTTAATTAAGAATATATTAAAAAATATGAAGTCTGACTGAACGTCGGTTTAATGTATAATAATAGATATTTTTCAAAAACCCCAAAAATAATAATTATTTTTATATGAATAAAATTTTTATTCTTATATGAATTTATTTTAATTTTATATGAATTTTATATGAATTATTTTTATATGAATTTTTTTGTTCATTGATTGCTAGATTGAATAAGTGAACATTTTTATCTACTTTTTTTGAATTTGCTAGCTCATGATCGCTAGTATAGAAATTTTGACGGAATCGTAAATTGAGAGTTATCGCCACCGGTATAGTACAGAATTCACGACTATCTAGCAAAATCCGATAAATCGATCGGAGTACGTGCTCGCGCGCCCTCAAGCCCCCGGCCTCTTTCTCTCATCATTCCCAATCATGGAGGTTCGTGATTCCCGAACTCGATCCTGCTTCTAGGAAGGATTTTCAGTGCGCAGTCAACGAGATTGTGATCGCAGTTGCGATTATTTGCGATAAGAAGCGCATCTCCGCTGCAACTTTCTATCAACGAAAAAGAGGAATAACGTTTACTTCGAAACATTAAATTTTCTACGTTTTGAAAGAGGCAAACTATCGTTTCTTGGAAAAATTTTGAGTATATGTATTGAATTAATTTTTGGACTTGCGATTTTGATATAAATCGTATTATAACAATAAATCGATTTTGATTAAGTACTCCTTGCTCGATTCTGACCACGCTCTTTGACCTTCCCGAAGCAAAGTTTGGACACAGAAGTGGTTATTCCGTTTGTGTCCACGAGTTTTGTCTTTTTGTATTCTCTTTTTTTTCGGGAGCGTTTTTTGGTGCGCGAGCTTGATTCTCTACGGTTAATTTTAGTCTATTTTTTAACTTTGATATTGTCAAACGTGCAACAACAGAACATCGCGATGTGAACGAAATCGATTTTTTTTTTCGTGCATAATGAACTTTATGCACTTTTGATTGCAACGATTGCGAACAACCGCGAATACTTCGATAGATTATTGAAATACGAAGGGACTGGGATCTCAGGATGAGGCGTGTGGACCAGGTCAATAACCACTCCTCGTCAAAACGTTTTTGTTTTTTTTTCAGCAAAGTAATTTTTATTTTCTCAAATTTTTCCAAATCTCTTCTCATAATTTTTCGATCAGTTTCAAGAGTCGTGTCGTTCCTTTTTCTCAATCGTCTCTGATATAGTACATTCTTGCATGGAAAAAAATTCATTGCCTCACTCATTCGTACATTCGTCTCTCACTCGCTCGCTACATCTCTAATAATTCGCTATAAATCTTCGCAGTTTCTCTATTTATTTACAGGACACTAATTATAAACGAGTTCTTTTTTCCTCACTTCGGACTTCATTTCGTCAATTTTACGTGAATTTATCGTCTCCGTTGTAAACATTGATAAATAATGAAATCGTCATTACAACGTTCAAATGTACAAGTTTTGAAAAATTCTCGGTACATTTTCTCATTAACGATACCTCTTTTTCTTTTCTAGTACTTCATACGCGTGCTTCTACAAATAATTGAATTATTTACAATAAAGAATGTCTTTCATTTTTTCAATGAACGTCACACAAAGTGTACGTGGAAAAATCAAGAATCAAACATGCAAGATTTTTTCATCAAACATTCTAATCCGTCGTGTATTTCGCATAAAAAATAACACACCCAAAAATAAATTATTTTCGTACGCAATATACACGACAGATACGAAGATTTTTTAAGATTTACTTCGATAAATCTCGCAAATTTGTTCATTTTTTGTGTACATTTATGTGAAGCTTTTGTCAGTCGCTCACACTTTTATATTATTTACAACCTCAGAGAGCTCATCATCGCTATTTTAATCATTTTATTTCGTTTCGTCCGTGTCGTTGCTCCGACGTGCCAACTGGGTGTATTTTTTTTTGTTAATCGAACAGAGAGAAAAATTTTGTGCGCGTGGGACGAGCACGGAAAAAAATGATCGTGAGAAACGACAATCGGCATGTCGGAGCGACGAGAGATTTTGGGCAAAGTCGAAACGACGATAACGGAAGAGTTTCTTCTTTTCAACGATGGAAACACGAAAATATATATATAAATAATAAATACTGACTAGTTTAACCGGTTACATCGCAGTGATTACGAATCCGCGTCCGACGCTACATCCAAACGCGAATCGGCAGTGCGAGGACTTTTTCTCAACTGTGCGCGTGCCTCGAGAGGAATGTGATTCGGTTCCTTCGTCTACAATATTAATGCAATTACGGTTATCATACGCAATACGAATTGACCTGGAAAATCGGGTTTCGGTCGCCCAGCGACCGCGTCGGGTTTTCGTACAGATCTGCTACATTTTCTTGGCCGTGTCTCGCCGGATATGTATTTCTCGAAAGTCGAATTCGCCGCGCTCGGAGAGTAACGAGAGCCCGGACACGCGTTAACGAGAGACGAAAAATCGAGAAAATATTCATTTTCGAGCGATTTTTTGAAATTTTTTCACTCACTATAGAAAGTTTTACGTTTCGTCAGGCCTCGTTTCTCGAGAAAGAGACTTCGACTACTGTCACGTCTCGCGTCTCTCGTCGTAAGCGTCTTCCGGCCTCGCGAGAAGATTCTGTATCTGCTGCATCGTGCACAGCGGGCAAACTTCTTCCTCGGTGTAACCCGTGTTGTTACCGATTCGCCTGGCGGAGCCCGGGACTCGCCTGTAGTAAGGATCGATATAGGAATAGCCCTCGGAGTCGATGGAATTATCGGGATTTGAGGAAAGTCTTGTGTTTCTGGCGTTGGAACTCGCGACGTGGCGACTCTCGCGGATAAATTCCCGATTCTCGCGAATAAATTCTCGACCCTCGCGATTCCTCTCCCGCGGTCTGTCATCGAAATCGATGTAAGAGTAGCCTTCGGAATCGACGGACATTCTCCGAGCGTCCGGACGAGCGCCGGTGGTGTCGTTCGCCCGAGGGCCGACCGAGGAGGAACAGGAGGAGGAACAGGATGCGGAGGGGCCGCGAACGCGAGACCGATGGGTCGGCGTTATCGGGACTTCGCGATGATCGCGATTGCGCGACAGCTTGACGGATCTCGCGGTGTCGTCGGGGGCGAAGCGTTCGAGGCTCGGGACAACGATATCCGGCCGATCGTCGCGATCCTCGATCGCGCTCATGTCGATTATCGATCTTCCCCCGTCCGGCAGCGAGTTCCCGTTGCTCTCGCCGACCGGGGAGGGCGAACGAGCCGCGGTCCGATCGTTATTGTTCTGCGTCGTAACGTGATTCGCTATCGAGAAAGGCACACCCTGGGATTTGGCTAGAAGGGCCTTGGGGGTTCTGTAACCGCCTAGCACGGCTCTCGAAGGTTTCTCGGCAACACGAAGTATCGATCTTGGATCCCGGTAGTCGAGATAGTCGAGGTGGTGAGGAGCCGGTATACGCTCCATTTTTGACCTCTGTTGCCACGCTTCGTGGTTTGTACCTCGTACCTCGATCGTTGGCTGTCCCGACGCCTGCTGGTGGCTCCCGAGATGATTGTGCAACTGCGGCAGCCCACCCGTCTCCGGCAGGTCCTCGTAAAGTACCGCGCTACCGGCGCTCATCGTTCCCGCCATCGGCTGTCCGTCCGGCAAAACTCGCACTCGGCCTGCGCTCGCCGCCGAGCCCGCCGCGCTCTTGCATGGCAGGATGTTCTGAACTTTTCGTTTGTGCCTGCAACAGAACAATTTTTACCCTCTCGTTAATCAAATTTCATATACATCAAATATATATTTCATACTGCACACGTTTTTTAATATTAGAATATTTAAATTTTCTTTTTACCCTCTGCGATTAAGATAACGGGGGAGAAAAATTGTCAGCGGTGCGGAAAGACGACGGAAAAAGAATTTTCCGTTCTTCTTTTGGTCACAAATGATAACGTCAACGAATATACTTGTCATTTATCGTTCAAACGCGGAAACTCCGGGGAGCTTCGCGGAATTAAAAGCTCCAGCTCCAGGAGGGTCACCTTTCGCATTATTCTCTCTCATCCCGCTTCGGATTACTCTATTCTCCTCTTCGCGAAGAAATCAAGATCTACAGACGAGAAAAGAGTGTGTTCTGCCAAGGCATTAGCCGTCTGTCAGGACATTATCCTTTCAAGTCCTCTCTCTGCTTCCAAGAACTTCCGAGCTCGATTCACAATCTTTGAAATTGAATCTAAATTACGTGACAGCAGAGCTTTGACATTTCTTTATTTCTCGAAAGCCCGCGGAATATCTCCGACGTATACGTGCAGATTGGAAATTATTTTCCGTAATTGCTTATTCCGGGAATCGAAACGCACTTCATATCGTAATAAGAAATGAAGAAAATCAGAAATGGCCTGGAGTCTACATGGTGAACTTAACCAACTGCTGATTTCAAACGCTGATTGTACATTTCGTATATTTCGTCTATCTATCGCTGCGTTATATATTCTGTACCTATATATTTTCGCCGCGATTCTTGTGAGTTGAACCGGCCCGCCAATCAAGAAAGTGGGTTTACCCTTCAAGTTTTAATTGTCTAATTAACTTCGGTGGTTCGATAATATTTGCTCGCGTAATTAAAGCTCGGGTTGTACTTGGTTGCCGTGGGGATTGAGTACAGAGCTTTTCCTCCGTCGTACACGCTGCTTACAGTAAGCTTGCAAATTATATATACACCCCGAATATATATTTATACGCTTCCATATAATTGCGCGTACATAAAACGGTCGAATTATGTAATAACGCGAAACACAATCTCGATATTAGTAGCGATTCGTAAGGGGATCGTTATACGAACCTTGGCGAGTAATTATACGTCCAGTTTAACAATAATGTGAAACCGCTTAAGATCACTTCTCCCAAAACAGTAAAAACGTGCGCAAACATATATTCGAGAAACTTTTCGCCGTATAAAGAGAGGCTTTTCGCGAACGAAAACTATCGGCAAAGCGCGATGCGTGAAAACCACCTGCGCGCGAGTATCCGATTATTTATATCACAAAACTCTGAAATTTTCGCCTCTCGTTCTACGCGTATGGTTTTACTTCTCTCTAAATTCCAACGCTTGTGCGAAATTAATGCTAAATAATTTTCCCCCTTGTCATAAAAACGTATATAGAAGAAGAATAACAAACTCGCTGCTATCGTGGCGAAACTTTTGTTTTTCTGTTCGATACACACTGTTCAACGTCGCGCCGTGAAAATATTACGTTGTAATTAACGCGTTAAAGCGGGAGCGAACAATGCAACATTGAAGTTTCGACGCTTTCGCGAGACAAGGCTTTTTGTACGCGTATACGGGAACTCCTTTTGAGCGGGCGGTTACCAGTCGCTCTGCATTTGACGCACCCTCTCTTCTTCGGATTACCTTTACGGCGTTACCGTAATGGGTAACGAGCGTTTTAACCCCTGCAAACAGGCTCGTGCACCTGTGTACGGCGGTTTTCTGGGATTAGCGCAGGTGCGCGGGGCGTTGCCTGCCCCCGAGTTTCAAGCCGCCGCAGGGAAAAAGGATTTCAGCGGTATCGGAATAACGCGCGGATAAACACCGAGGGAGCCAATGAGTTTTCGTTCCGACCGCAATAATGCCATTTACGCAATTCTCTCGCACACTGCGACATCGTTTGCACACTCGTTTAGAGGCGAGACCATTTTTTTTTTCGCGTACACAAACACTCTTTTCCGCGCGTATGATCGTGCATGTACGATTCAGGGATAAAGCAAAATGTATACGAGTGCTGAAAAAAAAAATGAATCGAGCGTCAACGATGCATACGTATACGGGTTATCCTGTCGAAAAGCGTCGAGAACCTTTTTCCGCAGTGCGAAAAAAAAGTGAAGAGGAACGTAGGTATGGAGATATTAGAGGATGTAAAAGAGTATAAAATGTTTATTGTTCAATTCTAGTTCCTTTATGATTTTTTAACGTGGTTTTTAGCCTCCGGATGCGTACGATCAATCCAGGACTGAGTGTCACCGGTTAAGTGGACGGTTCGAGTACCAGCATTGAATTTATGCCTATACGTCTAGCGAGTATTTTATTATACTCGTACTCGCCTTGGAGACGTTTCTTTTACGACTAATGAAAAAAAAGGGGAAAAAAACGAGAGGAGGAGAGCAGAGGGATAATAAAAATCCTGGTGGACAATGGAAGAGAGCGAGAGAAGAGGGGAATTTCTTTGAAGGCACGAGAGGCAGACGATTTTCTTTCCTTCCACCATTTATTCTTTCATCGTCGTGTCGCGTTGGCGCGGCTCGCGGAGGACAGAATATATTCGTAATGATTTTTCATTAAAGGAGAGGGGTCACACGTACACACAATCCTGTCCCTTGCTTCCTCTCTTTAGCCTCGACTGAAAGAAATTTCCGGTTCCAGGGTACAAGAGACTACCGAGCGAGAGACGAGCATCCAGTGAAATGGGGGAAAAAAAGAGGGGGAGAGAAGAGAGAGGCTGACGATGAAATTGGTATGTATGTATATTTCTGCAGCAGCTACTTCGCTAATGGATTTCATTTAGTTATACATGCTCTTTACTATTATTGTACACGGATTGTCGCAGAAAAAAATTCTTGCTGCGTGTATATTAATGGTTATTGTAAGTAGAATTAGTCGGAATAGTTATATATATTTTCTCGTGAATTTGAATAAAAGCGAACCGAGATTTCTGCACGCGTTATTAATTCCATCTCCAGCATTGCTCTCAGGGTGTACGGTCGCTTAGATAGATGCTCCTTCATTATCGAAATCTCGAAAGGAAACTTTCGCCTGCAGCTTTTAACATCCTCACAATTCTCTCGTTAATTAATTCAAAGACGAGAGATACATATTCTTCCTTTCCACGTTGCTCGCTCTTTCTTCGTAGCTCGAATTTATTCCACGCTCGGATAAATCATCTCGAGACTATAAAAATTGCCCTCATACGAAAATTACGAGCAAGTCGAAAGAAATATATTATCGAGATTTTAGAAAATTGTTCGTTATGCTGGTTCGAATGCTCCGTGGCCCCCGGATACCCGCATTTCCGAATAATCGTGATCGCTTTCGTGCAGAGACAAATAAACGCGTGTAATATTCACATACGTGTGTATACCGAGTGCGAGTAAATGAGAAGGAGACAATTATCGGAGACTGCGATAGTTTGGGACTGCTGAGTGTCGCGTGATACCACGAGCAGTCTTACAATCTCAGATACGATGCCAGAGGAGATATTCTCCCAGCAGTTTCGGAAATTTTCCTTTATACGTATATAATCGAGGTTAGTTTGTGCCCGGAAAACGATCGGAGATTCTCGTGTATGGCACACGTATATAAGGATAGAAGAGGAGAAGAGGCAAAGCTCGAACAGTCGGAGATTTCGCGGATTCCGAACTTTACCCGAGCCGGAGAGACACACTCGCGGAGGAATACCGACATACACGTATGTATTTCCTAAAGCACGAGATTTCGTACGTACACGTAAACCGGGAGACTACAAATTTTGCATATCAATGCGACGAGGATACAGGCGACCCACTTGACTCGATAAACGACGTACTTCTCTCACACTCGCTCCCAGCCCTCCATTCTTTGACTCTCGTAACACCCTTGTCAACCCCTTAAATGCTGGAGTATACATTCGACAAGTGCATACAAACTGAACGTGCCTACGTGACAAAAGTTCTACCATTCTTTTCACGAATTACAATAATTAACAGTTATTTACGATGAAAAAAAACAACGTGAGGACGCGAGTGGCGTTTTTTTTCACTATAAATCTTTTCCTCGGTAATATATTATACAACGGGGTTTTGTTGATAAATATATATGTTGAAAGCTTCAATTAAGTAATAAAAGATAAATTTATATGAGTAATCAGAGTAATTTGTTGGTTTCCTTTAGAGACAATCACGGTGATTGACCAGCGGATAAACAGTCGTTCTTAAATGACGGGAATGGTCAATCGCGAAGGTTTCGTATTTTCAATACTGCCCAAATGTACGGGAGTTTGTTAGCATGGTTTAACTTGGCTCAGAGAGGGAAGCTTTTTGTCCGTCTCTCTCGATCTCGCGTGGAAGTTGATCGGAAGGTCTCTCCGCAACGGTTTACTCCATCATCCCATTCACGATCCTGGATAAACTCCAGAGAGTCCCTTTTGGCGTTGCGCGCGGACTTTCGGCGTGTACAAGAGAAAGTGAAACGGAGAGAGAGAGAGAGAGCAGGGTAAAGAGACTACCGCGAATGGGCGTGGTGTTGTCGCCGCAGACGAAATCCTGGATAACCGAGGAAAGGCCTTATAAAGGATGAACAATCGAAGGGCGTAACTCCAGCGGCACTTTGATGCAGCCACGGAGCCTTTTTATCTGGGACGCTCGACGAACAAGCTCTCGATGTGTCCATAGGCGAGCATTGTTTTCCAAACTCCTATCTCGGATCCTCAATGCCTCATCTCAATCTCTCGCGATCCTTCTCTCGCTCGCGCGTCTCACCGGGCTTCGTCTTTCTGTCCACGATTGTGTTCGGCTCCGGACGAGCGGACACGCCGCTTATCGTCACGATGCCGCCGCCGCCGCGGGCTTGGCCCGCAAGGCGCATTAATTCGCCACGTCCCGCGTGTCCTCGTTGTCGTCAATCCTGCCCCTTGTCCCTTGATCATTATTACCTCCGTGTAACCCTATACCTATGCACGTATTCTTGCGGAACAACACTCCACTGGACACGACACGTATACGTATTCCAGGAGCAATTATCGACCATGAGATCGAGAGATATACCTCGCCACTCTTATCCTCCCTCCCCCTCCCCTCCATCGTCACGCCACGTGATTCGAGATCGCATCCTTAGATCATTCTACACTGACGTATATACTACACAATCCAGTACAAAGAGACAATGCGGAGTGATTCGATCGATGAGTGTATTATTTAAGAAAAGCAGTTTCGGAAAATTTTAGTATTTAATTATTTGTCGTAAGGTGGATACGATTATCACGACATTTGGTAAAAAGATTATATATATCCTGAATATCGCGTTAAGAGTGTATGAGCGATATTTATAAAAGTATGAATGGTGTAAAAGTTGTCAAAATTTGAAATTGTTGAGATTTAACATGAGAATTCGTAAATTTGCCGTAAATAAGTTTTAAAATATATGAGATTCTTGTGAATTTTTGAAATATATTCGTAGTAGTGTTCGAATTGATTGAATACTGATTGAAATTCAAGCAGATTCGAAATTCGAAGTCATCCAATGATAGGTCTACTCTCTGTAATTGCACAAAAAAATGATGAAATTTTTTTGCAAAATTAGATGAAGCATATTTAATGCCATACAAAGATCTCAGTGCAAAATTTCACTTAAATTACATAGGAAGCTCGTTTTACTTAGATATTTATTGTACAAAATTGCAACACGTGCTCTTATGGGAAAGTACAGAAAATAGCCACTTTAAAAAATTAATATCTAAATGAGGAGGAGAAGCTTTTTAATTTTTACACGACGTTTTTTGGTGATAGTATTTAATATTATGTAAAATTTTCCAAAATTTTCTATCATTTTTGCTATTGAACACCGTCAATTCTCTGATAACCATATACAGTTATAACAATATTAATACACTGCTGTTAAAGGGAGTTCAAAATTTGTTAAGAATGAAAAAAAAAACAGTTTGACGGAGTAGCAGAATAAGTACAACTGCGTGATCCGTTGCGCCGTAAATATCGGAGCAATGTAATTATACGCGTAAATTCATTTACGATAAAGTTTCGTAAATTGTCACGTACGAGGTAAGAGGCGTTGAAATTTCGGTAGAAGGGGAGATAGGAAGCGAAGAAAGGTGATTCCCGTGAGTTTCCGTCTTGAAAATCTAATGCGCGACTATAGGAACACGTTGCGATATCCTCCTTGTGGATTAAACAATATAATAACTTGGTGGATCGCTGAATGCTGGAACGCACACCAATAAGGAGAGAGAAAGAGAGAGAGAGTTCGTGTGACGACAGGAGCGGAGGATTTTCCTGGAGGCTGGCTTTGCGTCCATGAGGGAATTCGAAAGCCCTGCAGCACGAGCAGAAGCGACTCAAGTCTGCCGGAGGATATACGGCGTGAGGGCCGTTTCTCCGGAGCACTATATACGGGCGTGTTCTAACTGTGTGAGACCAAGTTCTCGGGATATTTGAGTTTGGATATAGTTTCACGAGGCCAACCGCGCTGGGACCTCGCGTACAGGCTGAACTAACGAGTAAATATCATTAACGGCCTCGAAATATATCGGTAACGCTTCTCCCCGATGGAACTTCTTTTTTTCCACCCTCTCCGTGGATTTTCCTAACTTCCGGCCAAGAAAAATCCAGCTCGGAGCGAGAAGCTATACGGGGAATGATCTAGATGACGAGAGAGTCGAGGGTGCTCTATTTCTGACCCCCTTTTTACACATTTAAAAAGTCCGAAACGTCAAGATGGCGACTCATCTTTGTGTAACAAGGCCTCAACTTTTTTAATGGGTCCAGCCCCGGGCTATACTCTGCTCCTCTCGTTTTCTTTTCGTTTGACGGACGGTGCGGACGAAATTCCGCAGTTACGCTGGGAAATCGGTTCGGGGCAAGGTTAGAAGAGGCGATGCGCGAGCTTTTGGGATAAGACGAGACGGAGAAGGGCGACACGCTGTACGGAGGAGCGAATTGGAAAAAGTGTCTCAATGCGCGAGAGAGAAGAAAAAGAACCGGGATGATGGTTAAGGGATGGTACTTCTTTCGCGTGTACGTGCCTGGGCACAGCCCTTGATTGAAACACCACCACCACCAGCACACGCGCGAGACGATATTTAAATCGCTGCAAAAGTTTTCGAATAAATTTGTATGCTAAGGCACTTGGCGCGCACCGGGTTTTCTCTCCGCTTGGAAAATTTCGCCACACTTTCTTCTTCCTCTTTTCTTTGCTCCTCTTTTTTTTTATCATCACAATTTCCCTAATGAGCTCGCGTCCCGTACGGGTTGCCGGAGTAAAAACGAAATTTCGAAGCATTATGTACAATGTGCATTTTTTATTTGCGCTACACGTGGCTGAACGGACGGGCGAGAAAAGGGCGCTCGGGAGATGCTGAAAAATAACACGCATCTGTTTGCACATCGTAAAAATTAATCAGTGAAAATATGAAGCGAGCGATAACGATCCGCGAAAATAATCGCTCGGTAAATCGTTGCGAGCGTGCACGTGCAGAACTCCTGATTAATTCACGCGTAATCCACCATATAAAACATATAATTCCGTGGATACAAATTATGCGGGCGAGCGAGAAGATTCCGTAAATTTCAAACGATTACATTATTCCATTCATAAATTTTCTTCCTGCGAGATTTATTTCTGTCGAGTATATATATATTCTGAAGAAAAAAAATGTTTTAAAAAAGATTCGACGTCACGACGAATGAAATACACACATTTCACAAAGTACACGCGAAATTTTTAATCGACGGACACCGCAAGTGGATCGTTTGTCCTCTCGCCTACGCGATGTCACTGCTCCTCTGCCTACGTTAATAATCTTTCAAGATTTTTACAGCGCTTCACTCTCGTAACAGGACGAAGGCGTTCTCGAGTCGAGCGAAAAAAAAAATCTGTGAAAGCCCAAAAGTATAGCTATCATCATTATTATTATTATTATTATACGAACAAGTAAATCGCGTGTATGTCGTTGAATGCGGGAAAAATGTCTTGTTTGCTTCGGGAATCCTTGAAAGCATCGCCAATATTGTGGCATCGAATGTTCACAGGATCCCGCTCGAAATTCATCTCGGATTACATATCCATTCGAGGAATTATATACACGCGCGTCCGAGCTTCACCAAAATCATTATTACACAATACGCATTCGCGTGATATCATCCGCGTGTAAATATACTTGTGCCTCGCGAATGTAAGTATAGGCTAAACGTGTTTGAGTGAAAGGGCCCCTGAACGATTTTGGCGTCGAGGAGTCGGCGTGTGGGTTCCTCTCGAGAGTGACGTGTATTAGCTCAAGTGCGGTCGAGCCCGGGCGTGTTGGTTCGACGGACGTGAAATATCCAAATAGACGGCAAACTCCATAAAACCGAGGAACATCCCCTCTTTTCCTGTCACTTCGTGTTTCCCCGTCACTTGATCTGATTAGCCGACGAGGAGAGACACTGAGTGACCGTTCCAACCCTTGAGCGCGAGAATCACCCGAGAGAAGCCTTTACCAGACATGATTGAGATCGAATCTCGGTGTCTCTCTGCTTATGTTCCTTCGTGTCACAGTTACGCTGGGAAGAAGACGTACAAGCAGGCAACAATAAAAGCGCCGCTTGAAAAAGTCCTGCACGCTAGACCACAAGAATCCGATGGGGTTCGATCGAAAATTAAACCTTTACTCGCTTCACATAACGACTTTTTTAAGCGCAGTTGATGCCTCCTTCGCTTCCGAATGTATCTCCGAGAAAATAATAATTATATTAATATAGTTCAAAAGAAACGACGGAAAAGTCACGTCCAATCTCCTATTTTTGTGTGACCAACAGATATAGTAAATTATATCTGCTCTATGTTTGATTAGAAGAAGAAAAAGTAATTTTATCGCATCCTGTTCATTATACGAGATATATAAGCATTCAAATAAATGATAAGTTCAAGCAAAATAAAGTCGTCTGAATATTAGGTATAACGAGTCATTAGAATTTTTGTTCCAGTCGTTAAAATAAATAAAAATGTTTCAAAAAAAAACTTTTAAGACGTTTAACTCCGACTTCCATTTCTTCTTCCGAACAATGTTAATGCTGATCGAGAGAATGTATTATGTGGAAATTCGAGTACGGGAATTCGGAACTTTCGAGGGAGGATCGAATAACAGAGAAAGAGAGAGAGAGAGAGCAGAGGATCCGTTACGCATGGTCGAGAATCTTGTAAGTCGCATTAACGTGCGCACAGTGAATATCGTGTCTGTATATAGAAACGTAGAAATCTATATTGAATGTGTGTGGGCAAACAGAACGCTATCGTTGACTGGCAAGGAATGACGGTGCTGAATTTCTTGATGGCACTTCACACGGTGTTTATGCTTTTGTAACGCATGTGTACCTGAGATATGATAGCTCGGATTGCATGACACTCTCTACCGGGACAATATCGCCGAGTCATTCGAGTTCCCCAGCCGGGAAGACAATCATTATTATTGTCGAGAGTCCATATCGAGGGACTCGGTGTGTGTCTTTTGCGTCAATGGACGAGAAAATCGATGCTGATTTCCAACCTTTATTCTTTCACGCGACTCTGACACGCCGTTTATCCACGAATTAATCGCCTATTTACTTAACTGATTTTCCATTCAAGATATTCATCGTCCTCTCGCTCCTCCCGTGGGAAAAAGTACAAAATCACGACTCGAAAAATATGTGTTTTACGTCGCGTAAAATGACCAGGAAGAAAAATTCGCCTCATCCCGCGGGATACGCGTCGATGTTATCATCACGATTCCGAACGAGTGCCCGGTAACTGCGATTTTTGTTTGTTCGGAATACACGGTGAAAATGCCAGAGGGAAAAACGAGAGGGAGAGAGAGGAGAACGAAAAAGAGTGAAAAAAAACGGGAAAAAAACTTTTCAATTTTACATAAATTTACGGTCGATGCTTCGTGCAATTCCGATACGAGTTTACGCGCCCGGCGTGCATACGAGCGCACGTCACACATCTCGTCGAGAGCCGAAATCTCGAATCTGATTTTTGATGGAGAGGATGCAATGCGCGGGACTCGAGCAAACATATATATAGCGAGAAGAGAAAGGCAGCGAGTGTATGCACTCGGGAAGTGCACCGAGAGGAAAAGAGAGTCTGCATGTCGCAGGGTGTACCGAAAACGGTCCAAACATACATTCACTATCTATAGAGTTTCATCGAAGCACCGAAAGATATTTTTTCTTTCCCTCTTGCTTGCAATCTCGCTGACTCTCGGGGCCTGCTCTCTCTCTCTCCTCCTCGCCGGGGCGTTGAAACGGGGCGATAGAAAATGTTGAATATTCAGGAGGCGTTCGCGTTCGACGAATGGGTGGTGCGCGGGCGGACATTCCGCCGAGGGGTTGACGACGACGTCCCGATGCCGCGTGATAGAGGACACGTCGCGAGAGCGCGCTCAACACTTCATTTCTCTCTGCCTCTTATTCTCCGCGCGGTATACGGCGGCATATTGCCAGAGGACTCGGCGCATCGTACAAATGTGCAAAATGCGTTATCATCCCCTCGCGAAGCTGATGCTATATATGGCTCCGAAGGAAAAACGGGGAAGAGGGACGCAGCCTCGAATTCCGCTTGTGCTGGATTATAATTCTCTTGTCTTCGCTCTTTTTCTTCTCATGCCACGAAAGTCGAGGAAATTAGCTCTCTCTCCAGTTTTAATATCCGTTTTATCCTATTTTCCGAGCGACGACGAGGCTGCTCTCGCCCGAGCTGCTGCCTTTTTATACGTGTGTACGAAATTCAAATGAGTCTTCCCGCACGTACACCGGTCTGTGCTCACTTTCCATTGATTTTCCATCCTTATCCCGTAAACCCGCTTATTCGTATCTGCATTTTTATTCCCGCTCCGATACACATCATATCGTCAGCTTCTTTCACACGATACGTTTTCCTTCATTTTTTTCCCATACCGGGGACCTTTTTATTGTTTAATGTCTTTAATAAAAGAGAAGTGCGAGGTTGGAATTAGCAAAATTCTGATAAAACTGATGGTTCGAAATATAATTGGAAAAAACAGAAGTCTGATGTTGAGTCGAAGAAAATTTTTGGATAGCTTTGAATTCATTTTAAAAAAATGTGGAAGAATATCATTATTGTTTAATATGTTTTTATTAAAAGAAAAGAATTACGAGGTTGGAATTAGCAAAATTCGAATAAAATTGGTTCAAAATACAATTGGAAAAAACAATAAGTTTAACCGATGTTGAATCGAAGAAAGTATTCTCTGATAACATTGAAGTCCTTTCAAAAAAAAAATATAGAAGGATCATTATTCTTGTACCTCGTACTGAGCTCGCAATTATCCTTTCAGCTCGAATACAGTCGAAGACGAGGAGAGCCAACGAATCCAGAGCTTTTCAGAGATAAATCCTAGGTATTGCACCCTGTGAAAACTTCTCGACGAAATAACGGAGTAGGAAGTGCCAAAGTGCGCCTGCGGATGAGAAGAGAGACTGAAGAAGAACGAGGAAGAATGAACAATACGGACGGAACGTTTTAAAGATCCAAAGAGCTTCTTGGATGCCTGGCCATTTTGTCTCGAATGTTTTCCCGAGCACACCACTTCGCTCTTTTCTCTCTTACACACCATTGTCTCATGCCTGTGCCTTTATTCGTGCGGTTCGGTAGTTCTCGCTATCGGTTGCAAGAAAAACAGGGTCAGAAAGTGACAGCCGAAGCGTGAGCAATCGCATTAATCGCGTTAACTCGTCTCCCGAATGTCGACTTGTCTTTTTTACGCTCCCGTTCATTCCGTTCCTTCTCTTCCTTGCTTTTGCTTCCTCTCTCACAAAGCTCCTCGGCAATCGATGGGAAAAAGTTTGCGTTGCGAAACAAATCGCCAGCAAAGTTTTATTTACGCTTCCGGAACGTTTGGGAATTGTTCGTAAAAAAATATAATTACGCAAGTTCCACAAAAGTTGGAGAAAGATGTTTATTTATGGGTTAAAAATTAGAAGGAGATGCTCGCGGATAAAAAAAGTAGTTACATTTTATTATACCTGGCACATATTGGCAAAATGTGAGACTTCTCGAATTTTTTCCCCGAGATCTGGAGCCTCGATGTCGTTTCGACTCGAACCCCTTACACGACACCAGCAATTCTTCCCTCTGCTTCGCGATAGTTAGCATAATTCTGTTTATGAAACTTGCTGGGTTCTCGCGTCTTCTTCGCTATCTCGGCGGCGGGACCGCCGCTTTTGCCGAGACGGAGATAAAGATAAATAGAGAGGGAGAGATACGGGGATGAGTTCTCCGGCCGGTTCTGCCTCTCTCCCGTTTCTCACCCCGAATTGCTCGAATCCCTCCGAAACTCTGTTGTTTCTCTCCTCGAAAATTCTATACACGCCGTATTCTCAATCGCAATATCTCTCTCTTTAGCTCTCTCTCTCTCTCGCTCCGTCGTTTCCATCCCTGGCAAGAACTGAACGTATTGCCGGCGTACTTTGAATCCGATTTAATCTCGGCGATGGAGCAAGAGAGGAGGCGGACGAAGAAACACACACACACACACACACACACACACACAGCAGCAGCCAATCGCGAAGAAGACACTTTTCCGAGAACAAAACGCAACTTGTCTCATTGTCATTCAACCATATATACGCATATACCGCTCGTAATCTCGTCACACATGAAGTTTACTATGAATACAGAAGTAATTCGTTTTGCAGACGGCAAATTGCTTCTTCCATAAACTCACTCTCCCCGGTTTGTTCAATTTACAGAGAGTTCGGCGTCAGGAGCGAGGAGAGTCGCGATAGCGTCTTGGAAAGTTCGAGAAGCTCGAATGATTTCGAGTCCGATGACTCCTGGACTGATGCAGGTGTCAGAGGGTGAATTATTCTGAGGAATAAATTACAGGGCATCGAGATCATCCGCAGGTTGCCCTCGGGAGGGTTTCCACGGTTTGCGCCCCGGAGAGACGCGCCGCCAAGGTGCGAGCTACTCTGCTGACCGAGCGGCGAAACTCGGACGGCGAGCGAGCGAGAGAGAGAGAGAGAGAGAGAGAGAGAGAGAAGACGTTCATCGAGGCAAAGACTCGAGACGCTAGCCCGAAGGGGGAATTCTGCACGGCCGGGAATCCCCCGAAGTGCACTCGACATGTCTGGAATAACATAACTGGCATAACAGAGGCATTAAGCCGTCTACGGGCACGGACGTTCACGCTGGACGTTCGCAATGCGCGCACTCGCATCGGGAAAGCGATTCGGCTGTGCGTGAGTTCATGGACGTATTCGCCCAAATCCAGAGAACACCAACCGGCGATCTATTAACATAAATATATTCATACACACAGCGGAGATTCGCATAATCCAGCAGGGAACCGGCCAGCAGGATCGGACGTAACGCGTCGAAGTGCAGTTACCGCGTTCGTGGAACGCGCCGGGGATGCAAATGCGGTCGGAGAGCCCTCGAAACTCCAAAGGAATGTTACATGCTGCGAGAATGCCGGCTCTCCTATCTGCATATACACCCGCAGATACAATAACGAGTAATGCACGTCGTCGTTGCGTGCGTGTGTCTCGTATACATACCGTGCAGTTATTACGACCTCTCCGCGATAGACGATACAACCTCCAGAGGGAAAATCGTACATCCGGACAGAGAGGGAGAGAGAGGAGAGGTATGTCAAGATGTGAAGCCAGATTGCGTACTCTCGAGCGATTTAATACAACCTGCGCCGCGTGTTTCTCGTTGATTCGCATAAAACGCGAGATATATATTGTATTTTCGTCGTGCGCAATTGTATAATGTGATTAATATAACGACGTTGCTTCGTCTCAGGTTGAATGTACGTAAGAATATAATAAGCCTGTCGTATATATATATATATATATATATATATATATATATATATATATATATATATCGCTTCGTCCAATTAGTATGCATGTTTGGTATATGTGTGTGTGTGAGCGCGCGTACGTCCAGTGTACACGGTCAATAAGTGTGCACGCGTAGGCAAGTACAATATGCGGCTAACCAGGGTCTCTCTGGCCTGGTATGCATATGAGTCCGGGGAAAGGGGCGCGACGGGGATGTAGCATTGTCCACACTATACGAGGCCGTAGGAGAGTCCGCGAGAGATGGCTGTTACGTGGAAACGGAATCAATGACGGGCGTACGGCTAACCGTTCATCGGCGAAGTCCGGGGGCACAGAGGCGGAGAATTTCCTGAGAATTTGGGCTTGACCCGTGTGTGGAGAGCTGGTTCATTCGGCCCCGAGCGAAGAGCATTCCGAGTGCGTACTGCATGGATAATGACAATGACGTAATTACGTTCGGTTAGGGTAATATCTCTCTGGGGGCGGCTGTACGGGCTGCACAATGGATATGCGCGTATCGTATAAGAGCCACGCAGAGCCGGATAGAGAGAAAGAGGACGATTTGCGCTCATCATACTGAATTCTGGAGCCGCCCCTAACCATATCCGTTCTTCGTGCGCGTAATCTAACAACGCCGGACGTACAATCATCGCGGCTGATTTCAGAGACGGTTATGTCGTTGAGTGTGTCCCGAGCGAGCAGTATGTGCATTATCGCGAGAATCTCTCGAATTATCAGAAGCGCGGCTCTCTCGCAACAATCTGCATGCTGGCAACGCAAGTACATACAATTTGAGATGGCTTTTCTGTACGTCTATTCGAATATATATACATCTCTCTATATCTTTTGCGCTTGTCATGTCGTCGGTGCGGGTCGAAGGATTTGCCTCGCATTCGGCCGATTCCGAGCCTTGGGCGCGTTCAAATGGGAATATATATATACGTACAAAGTGGACGAGACCGGTGCGATTGCGTTGATAGAATCGAATTGAATCAGAGAGTGGGTCCCGGGGATGGACACGCACGCTCCAATGGTAACTTTAACGGGCCGGACTCGAATCGCGTCCGTTTCACCCTCGCGCGTTGCTTCGTTGCGTTTCTCTTGTGCTCGCCTCTGTGAACACGTATATATTTTTCTACGGTGTTCCATACGCCCGGCGTGTGGAGCAGATTGGATTCGTGCGGGAGTGTCTCTGCTTCCCTCCTGGCAAGTGCATGCACCGGGGAAACTTGTCGAGGAAACTCTGCTGCTGGCGTGACAGATCGAATTATCGAGACGATTAGCGAGAAAGTGCAGCCTAGCTGCGATATACGTTTCGCTCCGGACTATATATAATGCGAGTGTGTGACCCATAAAGAACGCGCCGACAGACATGCGCACGCATCCCTCCGAATAAAAATTGGACCCTCGCTGCATTCTCCATTCCCGGAGTAAATCTCATTCGAAGCTATACCAATAAATTCATTCTTTTCTCACAATAGACGCGCACGTTTCGAACGGTTCGCTTGTCCAAGCGCACCGTACACTTTCGCGGATTTATAACGAACAATCACTCCAATCGATTGCAAGCATTAACCACATTGACGATAACCATACAGAACATTTTTATTTACCCATTCATGTGATGCTTATTTGGATCAGCGTTAGCAGAGTCCATTTTAAAATCAAAATTGAATAATCCATGTGTCGAATGGCTGGTGTGTACACTCAATTAAGATTTTTTTTTCCAGGGAAACGACAAACCTCGGAACAATAATAATAATCGTTAGACGTACCGGGGTGACTGGTGGTGTCTTCGACCCCGCGGAGATCGCGAGGTACGAGGGAAATTCAAGCGAGGACATGAGACGCGAAGGGGGACAAGCAATGAGTAATCCCGTCTACTTGAGCAAGGCGAGAGAGTCTCACGACTGGCTGTCATCACCAATTATAACCCATTCAGGCTGCCACCGGAGTAAATTATCCATAGACGGAGTTGCTTTGCCAGCAGCGTGCGCGAAGATGCTACGACGCTGTTAAACCATACTCTCCTCTCGGCTTCGCCTCTTTCTTCATCGTACCTATTTACGTACGTGCGCGCACGTGAATAAATGTATAACTGTACGGAATGACTCGAGTCATCGCCTTCTCGCGAGTTTTCTCGTGCCAGCGGTGCCATTGTGTTCTCGTTGTCTGACACAGAACTTCTTCCTGACACGAATGTGCGGCTTAAAAATACGCTCAATTTTTGTTACACGTCGAGACACATTGCGACTTGAAAGTGTTCAAATCTTTGGATTTAAAAAAAAATAATAATTTTCTTTTCATCGCAGTTAAGGAGGTATTAACGAAAGTACGAAAATAAACTTTGTCTATTGAAATGTTTTTTACGATATAGAGTCAAGTAGCATTACCGATAAAATAAGCGAAAATTATCCCGACAAAGTATGCTCGACATAAGCCAGAATCTTATGAGAAGCATTGAGAAAAATGTTCTTTTATTGAAAAAAAATATATTTAGAGTGAACTTTCAAACAATCTAAAATATTTCACGTGTTCATTAGCGACTTATGAATCAGTGAGTGAATCAGAGTCAAATCATAACCTAAAAATGAAAATCACTTTTTATCTATCTGCATTACATCAATATTTTACATTTCAAAATTAATATATTTGGTAAAAAATATTTATTTAATCTTAAAAGTTATTTATTAACGCCTCATATAAAAATAATCCAAATAGTATCTCATTTGACTAGTGAGTATCGCTAATACCTCCTTAAAAAGAAACGTTATTTTTGTCCTCGCATCGAGAAACCCTCGCGATTTAAACATTTGACACTTTGTATATACTGCAATGATGAATTTTCACATTTTCAGGTAGCAATGTGTCTTGATACGAATATAAATAACGTGTTTTTAATTCCCATTGAAACGATTGAAGCATTAATCACCAAAAATTCGGAGAAACAAGCTCGACGTGCCAAACAGATACGCATTTGTCCGAGAATGCATAAAATCCGTGCAAGAATGTGCATTGTAGGTCGCTTAATTTAGTATGAAAACGCGTGACAAAATTTCGTTTGCCGTTGTCATTGAAATCTTGAACTCCCGAGCAAATCCTGTTGCGAAAGCTCAATTTTCCTATTTTTTATTTTTTTTTTTTATGAAAACGTTTATGCTATGAGTAACACGCGCATTCAAAGTTACGCGGGCGGTCTCTCTTTTTCACTGTTGGTTTGCACGACTCACCAGGCGCCACTCGAAAAGAGCCGTTCTCTACGGAGCGAGTGTGCACAATGGTCCTTGATTACCATTGTTGTTTCGCACGCTTGGTCTCGCGACGGCATACAGAGAGGGAGAGAAAGAGAGACAGGGCGAGAGGATGAGAAAGGTTAAAAAATAAGTACTGTAAAAAGTGCTGCGCTGTTACGCGTGGGGCTCGTGAAGCCTGATGCTCTGTACGTGACGCTGTACAAGAGTCTGGCGTTTTAAAATACAAATGTGCGCACGAATATATATTTAGGTATACACGATTTTCTGTACAAACGAAAGTACGCGAAAGGATCGCCATGGGGTTGGACACGTGGGTGTCGCGTTCGGGGCTCAATGGAATGCACGCGGGGGTGGAGAGAGGGTGCACACTCGATGTTTTCACCCTCATCACCCTTTTTCAGCTGGCCAAGGGGGGAAGGAGGAGAGGAGAAGCAGGGGGGGCCGCGCCGGAGAAAAAACGTCCGTAATCGTTCCCCTTTCCAACCCCCGTGTGCAACCCGAATAAAAAGAAAGGAGAGGAACGAGAGCGAAAAAAAGAACGAAACGAAAGCTGAGCGAGGGTGTGCGGCCACCCTTGAGAGCTACGGAAATACTCTCGTGAGCGACTTTTTATGAATATAGTTGCGTTTATACGTGTATTTTTGTGCGTCCACATTCGGACGCGGATAGGTTGTACGACGACGAGAGTTTCATCTAATCGTTTTTAGGGAAGTGCTGCCGGTGGTCGGATCGTAAATAAAACGTAAATAAAAAAAAGAGAAATAAAGAAGGGAGAAGGAAAACATTCGACGGTGTACAGATAAAAGCTACACAGTCACGCTCCAATTTCGCTCTCGTACTTTTTTTTTTCGTATACGATATTTTTTTATACATACGCCCGGCTTTTGTCCGCGCCCGAGTGTGTACGGAATTCCGCACACGGGCAGAATATCCTCTTCGATTCTGCCGACTGACGTTTCTCGATTTTGATTGCGCCGCGAACCCGTCCAGTCATTCCCCGCTCAATGGAACATAATGACCGCGTGCTTCGATTCTCCGGTCGTCCCTCGGGGAGCCGCGCGGGGCATTTTGCGTAAAGTGCGACTCGCTTTTTTTTTTCGACCGGCCGCTTTATTTTGGCGATGCCCTCCGCCGAGATCGTCCCGGCTGACCGTTTCCGAAACGACGCACTAAAGCGGGCCGAGGGTGAGAAAAATGTATTTCCCTGCGGCGAGATGAAAATCTTTGATGGGGACGAGAGTGATGACTGGCCGAAAGTCGATTAATAAAAAAAAGGGAGACGATGGATCCCGATCGAAATCTTTCTTATTTTTATTTCTTCCTCTTTTATTATTATTATTATTATTATTATTATTATTATTATTATTATTATTATTATTTATTTCACCATATGATCTTTTCAATAACTTTAACTCCAACACAAAACGCCACCGTGACGTATTTTATTTATACGTCTGTCATATCATTTCTGCGGCGGTATTTTTTCTTCTTCGCGCTTATATATATATATTTTCTCCTTTCTCTTCGCTCTCTACGTCTCCGTTTTCTAATACCCGTAAGTGCAGATGCTTCCTTTCTCAAATACTTTTCCGAGGCGTGTACATTTTTCCTATTCTCTTTCTACTCACGTCGAAATGGGCAAAAAACTAGTGTAACTTTTTCCTCCCCGGTATACATAGGGGTTACGAAACCTCGCTGTGGAAGCGTCTGTGTACGCGCGGGCGCGATAGTTATGACTTTTCGCAATTGTCGAGATAATGTATACGTGCGGCCAGAGCTGCTGGCGGAGCGATGAAAACTCGAGTACAATTTTCTCTCTCGCTATCTCACTCGTTATTTCTCTCGTCTCGAGAACATCCCACGACGTCAGGAGCAAGAAAACGAGGGCCAGAGCGAGAGAAGGAAAGATTCCCGACGTGTCGTCTGGGAGAATCGTGTGTATATGGCCGAGGCGTGTACATTTTTATTGCGAAGTCTCCGAAGGCGTGTTATACTCTAACAAGCGATAGAAAAGCCACGACACGATTGCCACGAATGCTGAAGAAAATCTTCGCGCTGACCATCATAGAGGCTCTCCGAATTTATGTACTTATTTTCGTGTGTATACGCTCTGCTCGTATATACATAAGACGCAGCTTTCGTGTCGTCAAGCTCTTCGCTGTCCGATAGCGCTCGCGAACGAAATGCGTATAAATACGTTCGGACTCGCCGAGAAGAGTCCCCGCGACAGTTAGCGACCGGGTCGGACTAGACGCCGGCCACTCTACATAATTGCTAGGCCATTGTACCGAAGGGAACGTCACCGACTCGAGAACACACTCGACTTGCGACGATATATGACCTTTTCCCTTCAGAATCCTCTTTTTTTCTCGCTTTCCCTTCTCTGGCCATCATCGAGCCAAAAAGCTCGAGACTATATACGTATTATAAACTTTCCCTTGAAGATTCTTTCATCATTATTTACAAGAGACACTTCCGAAATATATACTTTGTACGGTGTTTTTCTGTCATTTTTTTTTAAATACATATAAGTGCATGTGATTTTTAAAAGGATCTTATATGTATATTGGAAATTGAAGATTATACTCTTACGATTACACTTTTCTTTGGGAGGAAAAAATTTCGATCTAAATACAATATATCCCGACTCGAAAGAATATAGAAATAATTTATCTAGATTATATACGAGGTCACTGGTTCATTATCTTTTCGTTTTTGAAATGCTCCTATATGTGTTTAGAGCGAAGTTTACTTTGCCACGAGATAAAACTGGGTGAAAATGTCGGCTGAGAGAAGTGGACGCGCGATGTTGATGGTGGATTGAAGCACGAGTGAAACAGGAAAGAAGCAAACGCGTTCGGCGGGGAACGCAAGCAGGAGAATCAGAGCGAGGTGATTTGAAACCTCGCGTTCCAGGATAGAATCCGACTGATTCAGTAATTGGTTGTTTGCCAACGGGACGAAATAAGCAATGTCGCAATGTTGGCCGTGTGGACGTGTTTGTTCGGAGCGAGTGAGAAGGAAGGGAAAACGCGCCGTTCGGCAAGAGAGAAGCTTCGACTTCTCGGCCTCTCGAGCAGCGAAGCGTTCAACGACGCTTCGACTCGTGAATGAATGAGTAAGGGACTCCTGGCGCAATTCGAATCGGAGAAGCCCTTGTCCTGGCATCTCTCTTTCTCGAGTTGCTCTCGTCGCCGCTGCAGTGACCCCGATGTTGGCTTTTAGCGGAGAAACTCCAGTCGACGCTCTGAAGAGGTCGCGAGAATGATGAGTGGAAAGTCGACTATATAAGACTTTTCCAGAACACAAATATATATATATATATCCTTCGCACACATGCGGACGATCAGCACAAAGCGGGATACCCCCGGGAGATAAAAAATTCTGTCGGGAGTATTAAAAGGTTGGAGAGTGAAAAAAATTATGGCCAGAAGAGTCTCGAACAAAAGTTTGAGCAAATGAACAGTTATCGTTTTATTGCTTGCTGCGGGAACTCTCTCGATCTGTATACGAATATCCTTGAAATTATATAATTTCCAAACGAGAAACAGAGTCTCTTTAGAGATGTATTTTTTTTCCCCAATATTTCAAGAGTCTTCAATTTGATCAAATTTATCAGTAATGAATTTCTCGTCTCTCTTGGCATTTCATTTTTCTTTTCCTCTTGTCTCTCGAAATACAAGATTGAATGGTATCTAGATTATATCGGACTCTCTCGTGCAATTAATTTCAGCTCAATAACTACGTTTAATTAAAAGAATGAATTAATTGTTTAATTACTTGGCGAAGCTTATTCCCTCATTCCTCTTTTCCTCTCTTATTCAGTATATGTCTTGTTACTTTTTTAAAACAAAAATTTTCTCCGCGAGGGTCCAAATGTCTCTCGTCGACGAATAAGCTCTCCGTATTTTCTTAATGTTCCTCCTCTGTTTTTCTTCCCCTTTTTATTTATCGATTTTTCCCTCTGGCTTCTCGCCGCGCCCGCGTCGATCCGTTTGTTTCTCCTCGCTATCTCGAAGTAACGAAAGCTCGTAAATAAATACGAGAATGTACCCGAGGAGAAGAAGAAAAGCTGTAACGAAATGTTTCTCGCGGTCTCATAACTATACAGAGAAAACATTTGTACTCGTTTCTCAGAGACTGTATCCGCTTTTTTTTCCCGTCCGCGCGGCACACGCTTCGACTGACAAAGTCCACGCGCAGCAGAGACGACGAGAGAAGGCTTCGAGGGCTTCGGGGGAGATTCCCGTAACGAAGTACCAGATACTTTCGTACATAAAGCGCCCGTATGTACGAAATAATATGTGCACACTGGCTTTCTCTGTAGGTATACATGAATACATATATATATATATATATATATGGAAAATTTAGTCTCGCCGGTGGTCCGGCACGAGTCGACGACGCCCAGACTGAAAATATGCGCGGAGCTTTAGAGCTTTACCGTCCTGGAACGTCGGCCGTGCGGATGGGGGGGGGGCGTAAGAGAGAAAATAGAGGGAGCGAATAAGGCCGAGAGAAAGCGAGAGGCTCTTATCGCGAGCGAGCGCCAGTCTGCTCTCCCTTAATGTTCTCTGCTTCTCCACGCTCAGGGC
Organism: Cremastinae sp. A BG-2022a; assembly: GCA_030522545.1. Lineage (NCBI taxonomy): Eukaryota > Metazoa > Arthropoda > Insecta > Hymenoptera > Ichneumonidae > Cremastinae sp. A BG-2022a. The sequence goes on from JAPYYW010001014.1 coordinate 41,208, forward strand.
GCAAGCTTCTCAAAGATTTTCTATACAGCGAGAGCCTTGTATCGGTGCTACGGGGGAGGGCGAAGAATTGTCTCTCTTTGCGAGACACCTTCGAAGGAAAGTCGAGGGTGCCTCCGGAGATAATGGGGTTAAGTAAAACGCCTCGTTTTATCACTCGCACCCACACCTTCCATTCTTTCACCTTTTCTCCCGCACCATCGGCTTTTTTCTCTACTCTCGCTTCTTCGTGTCACGCTCCCCGCGCCGCACTATACGCGTGGAATCGAGAATTAATGACGTCCCGTGACACGTAAAAATTCAATTTCGCCCACAATGCGCCGGATCAGATTTTAATACGGATTTTCAGGGGAAAATTCTTCTCCCCGAGATCTCTCGATCTTCCTGCTTTTTATCCTCCAGACTCTCCTTTTTCTCGCTCATTCCAACTTTTTTTACTCACCCTAAAAGCCGTGTAATAATTATTTACCACGAATATTAAATAAAAATTTTTTCCCATCGAGTGTTGAACTTTGTATTTTTTTAAAATTTGTATAAGATAAATTTACTCGTACTTTAGAACTCTTGTACTTGATCAGTGTATGGAAAGATGTAGCAAAATTTCGATAGAAAGAGTGCGGATTATATAGAAGATTCGATGGTCGAGAAGAGAAAATCCGAAGGGAGACGAAAGAATCGGTAAATGGTGTGTGGGTGGCCATGGGTAAAGGTTGAATAGCGTTTGTCTGGTTAATACGGGCGAGAGGAAAAGAGCCGCGGGAGCAAAGGGAGGGAGGATCTCTCCTGCGAAGAAGAAAGCCGATAGCCGGCGTCGAGTTGAAATAGAGAAAATATAGGTTAGATTACGAGAAGACGCATTGCTCGACAAACCTGAGCTTTTCTGCTCGTCTCTCTTCTCGCCTTTCTAATCTTTTTTCACAGAAAAAAAGGACTTGATAAAGAAAATCGATTGTGAATTAAAAGTGTCATCGAACATTTTTAAAAAGTATATAAATTATATACATATCAAATTCATGCGCCATGATTTCAAAAAATATTTGTAACGTGATTCGCATGAAACTCGTCGCACTGATGCCAATCGTTTTTATACACGGCGTGATAAAAGTGTCGACGAAAAAAAAGGAAAACCCGGACTGACGTTTAAAACGTCACTTTCAATTATGTTCGTCAACGTGATACATTTTGCTGGCGAATATGCGTAATAATTCGGGCGTGCACGTGAGTGACAAATAATAAAATGTTCGTTGCCCGATGGATCGCGCATTGCGACGAAATAAAGGAAAATGTGCGGAACAGAAAAAAAGCGCTAATTGACGATTTCATTCGAGATGGAACTCGGGCATTTATGGAATTAACAAAAAAACTGCACGCTTCGTTGACATGTATTCATGAGAGAGATCACGACGAATCCGCGACAAACTGAAAAGCGATTGAATGAAAATTTCATTCTATTAGTGCGGATTTTCCATTTCCGATGTGTTATTGAGTGTTTTTCGTTATTACATATATTTTCCATTTGTTTCCTCGAACGGTTATCAGAATTGAATCATTTATTGTGAAAAATTCATACAGATGAGCTCCGTATTGAATGTTTTTATTTTTTTTTCACAGAATGCTAAAAAAGAGAATAACGAGCGTCTGTTATTCTAGCTCTCTCTTCCACCCTTCACGCGTATTTTCGAAAGCTCTGACTTCTCTGAAGGGCAATAAGATACTCGGGCTTAGTCGGCTTATCGGGCATTCACGAACCGATTAAAGACAAGCGGCGAGTCATCGTTGGAGCTCGTTACACGAACAGCGAACAAACAAGGCGTAGGTTTGAACAAAGGGAACGTCTGCCGATCAAAGAAAAACCCCTGAAATCTTAATTTAAAAAATATACCCTACATGTTATTATCTACAAAATTAAATAAAAATAAATGAGTGAAAATCGTAGTATGAAGAAAAATGAGAGTAAAATCGAGTTATAAAAATAAATGGTAAAACAATTTTTTCCTAGTCTCGCGCGTTATTAAAGCGTAAAGGGGTTGACCAATTGGTGATTTCCGAAGAAAATAGCTTTACGGGACTGCGTACATATACAAGAGAGGTCTCTCAAGTGTCGGAAGCCCGGCCGTGAGACTGTGAATAAAACTTCGGGGGATGAAATTGTTTACTCTTCTCAGGGTATTTTCGAGTGGGCGAGGGAATCGAGGGTCTTCGTGCGAGATCGCCAGAGAGAAACAAAAGGGTAGTGTGAGAGCTCGGTAAAAGAGGGAACGAGAATAAGCAAAGAGAGAAAGAGAGAGAGAGAGAGAGAGGTCGGAGCGATGAAGCAAACGGGACAAGGCAAATGACGGACACAATGTAGCGTCTGCGCATGTTTGCCAGCAAAGTGAGTAAAGACAAAGTAAATGCTCGCAAGAGAAGGAGAGAGACAGAGTTTTGAGGCCTGGCATCAAAACTACCACAACATTGCGGAGTTAAAGAACAAAGACGGAGAGAGATCGAGAGAGAGAAAAAGACCGAGAGAGATGTTTCTATGGGGAATAGGCGAGAGTAAAGCTCTAGCGAGAACATATCCCGTCCCCAAAGAGATGGGAACACGACTCTGATTAGCATACAAAGTGCGCCGAGTCGTGTGTGTTGCGCGAGAAGCGATTGCGTTTGGCTTCGTAGCCTCGCCGCGCGCCCGCCCGTCGTGTATACGGAGCAACTTGGCTCATCGTTGCGTCGGTCTTTGTGTACGCAAACACACGCACGAAACGCTCATCCGTGGACTGAAACATGCGGAAGAGATGCGGAAGACGACACGGGAAGGCGGCCGAGACACCTGCGAAGCGAAATGAGCGGCCGAAGATATTTTCCCCGTTACAAAGCCAGCACGAACTTACACGCGAAGCGGGAGAGGGGAGGGGGCGGAGAGGATGGGGAAATGGCAGTTAGTCGATGAGAAAGAGGGTCAATGGATGTTACAGGCTTGTGAGCGTTTAATTAAAATTGCAGGAGGTAATAACATCCACCATTACGATGAAGAAAACATTAGTATTTTATGTATGATGTATATCTTCGATTCTATACATAAAAAATAAATTGAGTTTCGAGGCAATTCGATCAGTTGTTTATTGGAGTTACGAGTGACTGAATTGATTGAAAACGTATGCAGCTTTTATGTTATTTGCATTTAAAAATGAGACTACTGATTTTATAATCATTTTTTACAGGTGATATGTCAAATTTTCGTGAGTAATGATTTATTTCTAAAAGAATTGAAGGGAAAAAATTGAAAAATATAACTTACAAAAGAAGTTTGACTTTTTTTTATGTAATGAGCAACATCGCAGCGCTTTATTCTTTTTGACATATTTGAATTGATATTTTACTGTTCTTCTGTGGGCGCATTTACTTCATACAATTTCGCATAATGCGCTCTATATTCCGATTAATTGATTAGAGGTGTCATCTCTTTTTTAATATAGGATACATCCGCACCGACATTTTTTAAAAAGTATTTTAAAACGATATTATAAATTTGAAACACTAAACTATTCACTTTTCGTATGATTAAAAATTACCGGAACTGACACTCGAATGAATTTGTTGAATTTCTACGAAATGTTTTTCGGTAACGAACTACCTGGCGAGACCCGACACGTCTTACCTCGACACTTTATACTGGTCTACTGATTTCAAATTCATTCAAAGATCCGAATAATCAAGACCTTGTTCGGTTTTTCACTCGACCTCGACCGCGATCACCATGGAAACTTAATGACTGGGGGATTAACGAAAATTTGATAATTTTTTTTCCTCGTTACGCTCAATTAACTTTCTTTCGTTTTTTCTTTAATGTTTACGATCCCCGAATTATTCAGGTATATTTATCCAGGTATATTTGATAAAAAATAATAGAAAATTGTCTTGCAAGTTGTGTTTCACATGAGCTGAGAAAATGTAGCGTGTTCGAGGACCTCCAGCCTGATTTTTCGAGAATCGAAAATAGGAAAATGTCAAAATTTTAAGTGGCAATATCTTTTCGTGTCCTCGATGATATCGACTCGATAATAGGTAATTCCTGAAAATTTTTGCAAGATGAAATGAATGATTTAAACATCATTATTTCCAAAGCATCAGTGCACGTTGAATTTTTTTTTTTAATGGGTAGATATTAGCCAAAAGTTAATGCGCTCCGCATAATGCGCTCTATGCCGATTAATCGATATTAGAGGCTTCATGTCTTTTTTAATATAGGATAAAGCACGAGTAGTCAATTTCGGTAGACTTTTTGAATTGATTTGATCAAACATTCGTCTACAAAGAATAAAATTTCCATTGATCATAATAGCGGATTTGCCCAAACGATCGAACTACTTTAAATCATGCTCGAAAACTGGTAAATACATTCTCAAGAATTGATGCAGTACTAAAAAATGCAATGAATTCCGTAATAGAGAGAATCATGTGGAAATGTCACAGAGCAAGTGAAAAATTAAAGAAAACGATTGTCGCGATACGAGTATAGTAACGTAAAAAAGTAAAGAGCTCGGGATAAAGTTTCTATCGTCGGAACGAGTTGTGTTATTGTTGTTATGGAGGCTTGTGCAGCATAGAAAATGTCGGGTTTATGTGTAGCGATGTACGGTCACGCGGGAGGGAGAAGCAGCGCGGGCTTCGTAGCCGGCAAACGGCCGATATAAATAAGAGGAGGTCTTGAATGCTCGGTATACCGTGAACGAAATCATCTTGGCACGATGCCGATTCGCCGTACGTACTGAAGATTTCGACCTCATGTCGTTTTTCTTCTCTAAAACACAGACACTCCCTCTTTCCGCGCGAGACTTTGAGGCCCTGTAACGCGTGTCTTAATTCATCCCAATAACGAAGAATAAATATTTAATATATAATAAAGTTTTACTTCAAAAGTGTACGAGAGACACTAAATTTCATTATCTTGATGCAATTTAGAAAAAAAGAAGCATGGATCTAAAAGAGTTTTATATTCTATTTACGTTGTAGAGAAATGACGGACTGACGAGTGGAATAGAAAAGGTGAAAAAAAAACGAGAAAAATAGAAAAATGCAGAGATCCGCCGAGCGCAGCAGAACGAGCGCGACTTTTTCGTGGCTGAAGCGCGCGCTGTGTATATTCTGCAATATTTGCCGAGCACTTGGAGGATTCGCGTGTGAAAATCGGCGCTATATCGCATGTTCCGCTTTTTCTGTACAGAAAAGCTCTTCTCGTGCCAGGCTCGTGTACACACACTTTTTATGCGAAGCGCGCGTTTCCGAACGTCGGTTAAAAAGTCGAACGAGCTTGCATTCCGCATCGCCAATTTTTTTTTTTTTTTTTTTTATTCTGCCCCTTTATTTTTTTCGTCGGTTTTGCTTTGTTTAAAAAAAAGGCCCGAGACAAGGAGAAACCGGAGGTGGAGGGACACTACATTCGAACGAAATGACACTTTCGTGTACGAGGAAAAAAGAAAAAAAAACCTCGAGAATACGCGAATGCATGCAAGAAATACGAGCTCGGGGTCAAGCGTCTGTACGATTTTTTCCGACCACGTTGAGAGTCGCGTAACGAGTTTTTTAGCGCTCTCGTCGAAATGCCGGAGAACGAGAAAGCAGAGAGAATGGGATTCGAGATCGCAAAACTGCGGGGGCGGAAGTCGAGAAAAAGAGAAAAAAAGGAAAAAGAGAGGAAAAAAAAGCGTCGCGCTGGGTATACCCAAATGGGTAATTTTTGGCTAATTCGAAGTACGCCGAAGAATCGGAGGATTATAAGGCTCCGGGCTCTGGTGTGTACTCGAGATTTCTTATTGACGATTCGAGATAAGGGTAGGTTCGGCCTCAGCGGTTTAATGACTGAAAGAAAAACCCTCTGGCGTTGAACGTGACGTTAAACATACGATGTACGTGTATTCTCTGCGCGCACGTGTCCCCGTGTACGTTGTTTTACGCGTATCTATATATACCGAGAACCTTTTTTCCTGGCTCGCCGGAAGGAGAAAGAGTATCATGGGAACGCGATTTGACGCCCGAACGATTCCCCATTCGGGAAACGACCGCGATAGGGTCTCTTACGACTACAAACTTTGAATTTTACGGAGAGAGCTCTATCGGCAAAGAAGACTCGTCACTTCCCGCCGGCGAGATCGTCTCTTATTCGTCTCACGATTTACGATCGATTTTTACGCAACGCAATTATAAACACCTCGAAATCTCAAGCTTACGATAAAATTCTTTTTTTACTTACTTCCAGAATACCACGGACACGATCGCCGCCATGAGAAGCAGAACTACCGCACAGGTGATTATCAGCGCGGTGCTCTGGAGCGATGGATTCGTGTGATAGGACGGATCGATCATCTGAAAATGAAAAAAAAACAATGATTATTATTCTTATTGTTTTTACAAAATTATTTTGTTGTTCATAGTTATTGTGGTGTTTTCTCTAAGTGTATATTATATAATAGTTCAAAGCAAGTTTTTATATCGAATTGATGAATAAATTGTCACACAAGAAGTCATGTTAAAGAAAAAATAATATTGTTCGTTAATTGAAATTTATTCGATATTTTTCTATTTCTGAAAATGGGGTTCGTGAAATTTGTCTTTTCTTCAATTTTTTTAATTAAAAAAAAATTTGTAAAAAATGCATAATGCATGATAAGTCAATGTTTAATATGAAATATATCTCCAATTTGAGAAATACTGAATCCTTTTATAAAAAATTGTTCAACGAGTTTTAGTACTGTCATACCAAATACTATACACAACTATTTTCTGTTCTATTCAAAAAACCTACAAAAAAAAACAATATGTATATCTTAAAAATAAGTTATACAATTTTATTGTACATATATTAATTTGGTCCTATATGTATAATTACGTTATTATTAAGATCCCGTTTATTACATACGAGTGTCCAAAAGTGTTCGTGATTCAAACAACTTTCCCACAGCTCTTCCGGCTGTATTGTTTTTTTTTTTGGTGGCTGGGAGTGATATGTTTGAGGGTGAGAGGCAGATGTCGAACGATTTCACATGTCATCCCTGACGCACTCCCGCAATAATCCCGGAGGATAATTAAGGGTGAAATAAGAGAGAAGGGGGATGAGAGGGAGAGGGATGAAACAGAGGGAAAGAGACGTTTCTCTCGTTTCGGTCATCATCAATATTTGCGGGATCGTTTTATCATCATCGGGCGCATAGCCCGTGAGTCACTCCTCTTATTTGCGATCGAAGCGCGCACGCATTCGCTCATAACGGTATTCCGCCTCGCTGGCTTTTCCACCCTCTCGTGCAATTGCTGTTTTATACGCGTCTACGAACGTGTATCTCTGGGCGCTCACATTTACACGCGTATCGAGTTTTCGTGTGCGCGAGTTTACACAGATATATATATATATATATATATATATATATATATATATATATATATACATATATATATATATGTGTGTGTAGAGTCGCCGCGTGCGCCGACAACCCTAATTTCGTTCTCGTTTCTAATTACCTTAGCCTGGAGGAAACGGAAAACGAGGGCAAGAGAATTGTAATACCGGCCAAGCGTCGTCCTGCCTGGCGGAGAAAGATCCTCGGAAAGCTCCCTCGCTTTTCCTTCCTATATGCCGAACGACATTGTTATTTTTGGGCGATAAACCGGGCACGCTTATGATCGTAAGTTCGAAAAAAATATTTTTCATGAATATGATTTGAGTAATTTTTTTTTCTCGAGTCTCTTTACTTTTTTCGAAGAATGAACTTTAAAAAAGTATCCTAGTCGTCTTTTTCTTATTTAAGCGAGCAAATGACAGTGTCTGACGTCGTAAAGATTTTTCCACTGACTATTCCTTTTACCCCCGCGCGCGGCCGAGAGCCGACTAGCAGACTGCGCTTCAAAGTGAAAAAGTGCTTTGTTTGCACGTGGAATTGAAAGCCGTATTTGGCGATGAGGGGGAGACGGCAGGAGTAAAGCAGAGTTAAAAAAATGTAAACGTTCCCGGAGGTGCAGAATGAAGATTACTGTCTGGATCACACGGAACGTATATAGGAGTAAAAATAAAAACTTTTTCACTCTCTTTTCCGAGGCGCGAGTTATTCCTGCACAGGGTTTCAGCGAAAATTGCACTATACCTTTTGTAAAATACAAAACCTACCGCGCTACAAAAAGTAAAAAACGTCACTCGACTTTGCACCTATGTGTGTTGTACGAGAGATAAATCATGAATAAAAATGACGGGGCGTCAAATGGTATTATCTCGTTGTACAAACGATAATATAAGGGACTTGGCGAGAGTCACTTCCGCTGAAAAAAAATGTTTCAGAGGAAAAGATCGTTGGAGGTTGGAGTGGTGTATTGCCCGATCTCACGCGGGTTTTTACTACTGAAAAGCCCTCATCCTCTCTCGGTGCCGGAGCGAAGAGGCTCTGACTCTGTACCTGTCGCGACTGTCTACCGTCGTTCCCAGATATCCCTGGGTATGGTTTAACGTCGATAAAACGAGGCGAGTTTGTCGCAACCTTAACTCCGGTGCCCCCTCTTTTCTCCCCTTTCGCTTTTCTCCGCTAAGAAGCAGAAGCACAAGGAAGATGAAAGTGCATGGCCCGTTGCCTGGAGAGATGAGGAATGGGAGAGCAATGAGAGAGAGAGAGAAAGAGAAGAAAAAATAGAGCAAGGGGGATACAATACACACAAGAGTTGGTTGGATATTGTGCAACGTGTTGTTTGGCACGAAGCCAAGGAAAGCAACATTTATCAAAGACTGGCTCTGTGTGGTGACGTTACTAGCTTCTACAAGAGACTGCTTGCATATATATCGCGAATCGAGCTTTATATTTTCCCATTTCTATATCCAACTACCGTGAGCTTTCCTATTTCGTAAGTATATGTATATATATAAGGAGGGTATATGACTGTTTTGTGAGTATATGGTTATTTTTTTATATCATATATTCCATATGTATCTCCCAGCACTTCTCCCCCTTTTCGCCCTTGTCCCTAGCTCGTCTCTCTCGCTGATGTTCGCCTGTGTCTGACTTCGTCTATAGCACGTCTTCCCTCGGGGGCTCATCGCTCATCATTACTGTGGATATTAATGGCGCCGGCTAATGGATTCACTCGAGAGCGAACCACCGCCAGAGACCAGTAAGAGAATCTCTTCTCTTCGTTCTGTTTGTTTTTTCGCTCCATCCCTTTCTCTCTCTCTCTCTCTTCACAGTCACCCCTCCGTCGCCGTCGACTATTACACTCTCTCTCCCTCGCTCTTTTTCATCCACCCGTAAAGCTGGCCAGTAAATTTGTGAAATAACGCGATGGCTCGGACGAATGATGTATCACCGGCGCGCGAGTCCCGTACAAAACACACTGCGAGAAAATTGTGATCCACGAGAGTCCTGGAAATAACAATTAAAAATCCTTTTCTATCCTCATCCTGAACTCCGAGTTTAATTCCCATTTTTTTTCCTCATTTTTCTCTGGGAAATGAGCTAGTTTATTGAAACTTTCTGCTGCGAGAACTCTCATCCTCCTACGGGTAAACAAAAATGCTGTAAAAACTTGAAAATTTTTTTCCCCCCCTCAGCATTTGCGATTCATAATATAGAGGTTATTTATTCGTAATTCTTTTTTATTAAGGAGAAATTCATCGCGTTTAAAGAGGATTATGTATCTTCATGTATATCTTTATTATGTATCTATACTATGTATATAGTGATGCAGAAGTGATTTATATGATAAAATATACAAGAAATTAAAAGATATTCACCTATATATTTTAGTATCAGGAAATATACCAGAATTTTATAGATTTTTTTATTCGTACATATTTCTAGACTCATTGAATAGTAAAATTTAAATATACGATTGTAAGCATTACTACTGTAGTATCCATGGCAATTAAAATTTTAGGTCGTGTTCGATCTCTCACAGTAACGGAGTAGATGAAGGATAAATAAGTTATTCTCTCCAAATTTCATGGAATTTTCGTCCTGCTAATCTCCTTCATTCGCAGTTAATCCCGATCAAGGAACTATGACTGTGTACGGTACTTTAGATTCGAATGTATGATTAAATAATAAAACATATTCGATCACATTACATTCTAAAATTGAATTATAACAAAGCATAATACACAATGTATTAATGATTAAAGTTTATTTTTATTTCATAATCGTGAAATTTCAATTCCTCAAAGTTTCCCAAGTTTCTGTAGAAAATAATAAAATAATGATAATCATATCCGCATGTTTGCTATTATACAGATGAACGTTTCTCAGATATATCCACAAGTTCGTTAACGAGACAATAATCTTTTCACGAGTTTTGGTCTGGAGTATCGGGGATGTAGAGGAAATGAAGTTCTGAGTCCAAACAGAAGGCAAGGAAGAGCGACGAAGCGTCGTTCGAGACGCAGGAGTGAAATATACACACTGCGATCGCGTTACCGGATCCAAGATGGGAAAGAGCGTCGATGCGGGGAAAAGGAAAAGCAGCGAAGCATCAGGGGCGGGGCGGAGGCAAACGCGGGAGCCAAAGAATTTGCGAGCTTCGCGAGGAAAATGAGGATAGTCTCATCACGGCGAGTGAAAAGGCAAACACAGATGGAAAAAAGAAAGAGAAAAGGAAAAAAAAGCGAAAGCGAGAGAGAGAGAGAGAAAGAGATGAGCAAAAGAGAATGATGAACTCTTCGATACGTTCGTGACTGAGCGTTCTCTTCGCGAGGAGCCGTAATCATATCGTCGCAAAAGGGGATTTCTCTCTGTGTTATACACATCAACGTATCTCCCAAACGATCTTACGACAAAGGAATTCCGAATAGAAAAGAAGATATTCGCATTGTGATAAGAGAGAAAGGACAAACGCGCTCTCGTTCCCTTTCTCCTCGAACTCTCTCTCCCTTCAGCTCTCGCAAATCCTCCAATCGCGGCTTGAAAACGCGCGTGCGTGCATCATTATCATTAATGACGAGAATAAAAAGAAAGCCGGACGATTAAAATAACAATAAAATGAATACAAGAGTACAAAATGAATATCGAATAATGATCGAAAATGAATATTATTCGAAAAATAGTGAAATATTTAATGTGCATCTGAGTCTGAATGGGAATCAGCCGGAGAATGAAGAAAAATGTTTGGAAGATAAATAAAAAGGACGAAACGAGCGCGGGGATGGGGAGAATCGTTGAAAATTCAAGTAATTGCTATCGATCGCAGACACGATGAGAGGACGGGAGAAGTTTTATAAATGTAACAGCAGGAAGCGTGCCCGCGGCCGTAATATGTATTGAGAGAAAGTGAAACAAAGAGAATCGATTCATGGTCCGGTCAGCTGAATATCGCGCGAGCGAGACGGAGAGTCGCGGTTCCGGCGGAGCGTTTCGTCGTCGCGACGCGAGCCTTTCCGATTAATTAGCGGGTCGATGGTTAATGAAGCCTCTGGGCCCCGCTTGCACTCGCTTTTGTGCAATAAAACAAGATGATCCCGGGCGTTTGTCCCAAGAGGAACCGGGGATTGCGCGAGAAAGAGCGAAAGAGAGAGAATATATCTTGTTCCAGGGATGCGGAGAGAGCTCCCGGACAATCGATATCTCGGCGCGATATCTCGAAGCGAGCAGACCGGAGAACCGGCGGCGTCCCGCGAGGAGACAATAACGGAATGGGAAATAAAAATATATGCTATGTATATCGAACGAAAACAAAATGTAATACCGCCCGCTGCATTCCCAACCATGCGATATATGCTGTGTACGACCCGCGAGGCGATGTAAAGCAAACTCCGCTCTCTTTTTCTCCCGTCTGTCCCCTATATATACACTGCTCCGCACCAATTCAACGGATACGTTTTAATTCATCGATAACCGTCCGAGTCGTTAATTAGCATAAATTCGAGGAGATACTTCTCGTTTTTTATAAATTGAGGACGAAAAAATAAGCGCAGCTCGCGAACAATTGCGTTACAACGCGATATAAAAATATTCTTTGTGTATTGCGCGTTCTTTGAATTCTGCTTCACGGAATACCTGGACATGTATTTTCTCCTACATTTTGATGGCGGTAGTAAAAAAAGAAAATATCAAAAAAAAATTATAGAGTCCGCGTGGAAAGAGAATATCTTGAAATAATTTAAAAAAATTTGAACAAAAGATCATGATTCTTCTTAAAAAATGAAAAATATGAGTAAAAATAAAATATTATGTATATTTGCATACATACACGAGAGAGGATGAGGAGAGAGTCGTATACAATGCGTTTTTATTCGAAGGGCGCTGAAATTGGTGTACAAATATGCGTAACGTTTTCGACGAAAAAGGGTCACAAGCTAATTGATGCATTTGTTATGAAGAGAATATCTTGAAATACATAATTTAAAAAATTTGAACAAAAGATCATGATTCTTCTTAAAAAATGAAAAATATGAGTAAAAATAAAATATTATGTATTTGCATACATATATGTATATTTTATTTTTACTCATATTTTTCATTTTTTAAGAAGAATCATGATCTTTTGTTCAAATTTTTTAAATTATTTCAAGATATTCTCGTGTATGCACGAGAGGATGAGGAGAGAGTCGTATACAATGCGTTTTTATTCGAAGGGCGCTGAAATTGGTGCGCGAGGAGGACACAAATGTGTACAAATGTGCGTAACGTTTTCGACGAAAAAGGGTCACAAGCTAATTGATGCATTTGTTATGAAATTTGCATGCGAGCCGCGGACGAATATCGCTCTGGGAGCAAAACTCGCACACGAGTGGGAAAACGCACATACGCACGAGCGAATATATATTTTGCATCGCGGTCGCACACGTGGCCGGAATTATAGACAGAGCTGGTCGCGGCCTCTCGTCCGTGTCGTCCGAGATTCTTGGTGCATGTACGACGACTCGGGAGCGCGTAAAACGTCTGCCATAAACGCGAATTGGCAGACACGTGTACCGCGGTATACGTGAGCGTATATACACGTAAAGCGATATAACTCTCGAGTATTGAATAATATCGATCGGGAAAAAAAGGGCGTACTACCAGGGATCTAAGGAGAATGCTCGGTCTTACTTTGCGCCCTTTCGTCGAAAAGTTTGGCCGGCGTACTCGCTGGGCAAACGATATATACGAGGGATAACGTCCCTCGTTCTGGTCGTTACGTTGCAAGCTTCGAGGATGTTCCCCGTGCATTTTCCTTTTATACTTCGCGTACAGATTCCATATAAATATTGTACGGGCTACACGCATATATACGAGACGTGTACCCCGAGGCTATAAACTTCGAACGGATGTACGCTTTCGAGCGACTTTCGAAAAAAAATAAAAAAAATAAAAAAAATATGAGATGCGCCTCTCAATTCGAGATGTATCTATTATTTTTTATGCCCGCTCACCGATTGCTTCGGAATTGTTTGTGCAATTTCAATGACAGAGTTTTTACATTTTGCTTGAAAAATTGTCATGCAGCTTTTCTGTCGCTGCTTCAGAAATGAATGAAAATATATATATCGCGACGCTCGTCCTCAGCATCGAATATTTTATTATCTCGGATTTTTATTGTAAAAAAAGCACCTTGAAACTTGTTCGTTTTATTCGCGAAACAATGGCGAGTGCGAAAAGAGATCGCGAGTCAAAGGTCGAAAGGAAAGTGCTAGTCTTGTCGGACAAGTGTGTTCAGACGTATCAAGGGAATCGAGAAGAGAGTGGAACGAATATATAACGAAGAAAAAAGAGCCGAGGGTAGATTGAAGCGAGAGTAATTGCTCACGGCTCTTACGCTTCGTTTTTCCTTTTCGCCGCGTCAAAGGATTTCCTCATCGAAAAGTGTCGGCGTTCGCGATTCTTCATTTTCTTCTCTTTTTTTCTTTTACAGATTTTATTTTTTATAGTCATTTTTTTACATCATCGCGTGGTTTCGGTGAATTTGTAAATTTTCCTTCAAAGCTGCGATCGCTCTCCAAGGGAAAATTTTATAATTCGATCGTTTTTCTCATCCCTCTCATCGGTCTCCCGGACTTTTGATCGTAAAATATATGTTTCACCGCCCGTATATATAGAGAAATCTCTCAATATTTATTTGCAAGTTTATGAGGCGACCTTTTTATCACCCAGATTTGTCATTTGATCGGTATTTAATTAAATATCCTGCAGCTACTGAATTTGGCAATAAAATGAAAATTCGTTGACAAGTATATGGCTTTATGGTTTTTATAGTTCTGATGAAAATGGGGAGGAAGGTGGGGGGTTTCCCGATGGAAAGGAAATTTTATTTCATGGAATTTTCGGTTCGCCTGGTCTGGTGAAAGTGCTGAGGGAAGAAGAGCGACGGAAATCGGTATGCGCCATGAAACAGACCTCCGTGACCCTCTTATCCAACAGCCAAGGCGAAATGGTACCTCGAGAAAACACGCGCCACGTATCGGCCATTACGTTTCCCATTCTCCCCGTGCCGTCACTTTCTTTATTTATTATGGATAATCCCAAAATTGGATTCCACGAAGGAGGGTGACGCTGTCCGTTATTTCGATCGTTACGCCGCCAAGGTCGCGGTTACACGGAACCGCCATAAAAACCGGGAAACCGAGAGATTCGTAACGGGGGAAAAAAAATTGTCGCTTCCTTATATTATTCCGCGTAAAAATTTGACCTTTTATCCGGCAACGTTATTTTTTTCACTCGAAGAGTGCGGAATATCAAATTTTTCCACTTCTAAAAATATCTAATCGTGTTCGGCGACATTTTATTGAAGCAGGAAAATAAGACGATTTATTGTGCGACGAACGGATTTTTGATGGAATATTTATATACGCGAGTCTCTGGTATAAAAAGCGCGAAACTAAGTCTCGCTTCGAACTCTGGAGACAAAGTGAGAAAAAAGTCGGAGATGAGCGAAGAGATGAAAAATTGCCGGATTTCTGGAGGAAAAAATATAAGTTTCATTAAATTTCTATGAATATATATTCGTGCCGGGCAAGCGCGAGCTCTTCGCGAGAGGAAGAGAGTGTATCATCCGGGAAAGAAAACTTTTCATGATTCGTTTGTTATTCTTTTTGCGCGAGGAAAATAAGAAGGACACGGAGGGTGCGAAACGTTATAACGCGAAGGAAGATTGGACTGGCGCCAGCTTAACTCAATTTTCGTGTTTGCAGTACTTTTTCGCTTCCTTTCCCAAATTTTCGCCAATCCTTTTTTCTCCTCTTTCCTTTTTGTTTCGTCATATCTTCGCCCCCCCCCCCGTCTTTTTCCGCTTCTCCTTTGATTTTTATTTTTATTCCCGCGTGTGCTCGTTGGACCCTTTTCGAATGCAAAAACTGCGCGAGCCCGAGGGACAGCGAGCGAGATACACACGCGGGCGTGTGTCTTGAAAATCCGTTTGACAGCTCTCGAACTGAATTTCTCGGAAAAGAAGAAGACGTAATTCTCAAGAGTGGACGATGAGAGAGTTCTTTCAAAGGGAAAAAAGGAGCGTGTCGCGCGCGTGTCTAAGAAAAATAAAAATGTGCAAAAAAGAATACGATTAAAAAGGTAAAAATGATGAAAAAAATAACTCGATGTGGAATAAGTACATATTTCCCCGTCCTTTTATTTTAATAACGACGACTATAAATATAATCTCGATATTTCGTCGTAACAATAAAAAAAACCAATAATCGTTACGTTGGCCGGGGCCGATGATATCGCGCGAAATTTTCTCGATTGCGTCTCGTCTCTCGACTGGCGTCGGTTTATTCGAGTAATTAAGTGGGCCTTAAACAATTTTCCGGAGGATAAACTTTTTGGCGGAAGTTTACGGTGTTGTTGAGCGAGAATGGGGGAAATAAGGGAGAACGGGAAAGGTGTGTGATTAAAGCGCGAGGCGAGTGACATAAACGCAGACTTTCCCTGTCGAATGTTTAGTGGGGCTCCGTCGGAGAGAGAGAAACATTCCAGACGGGTTTTAATATCGTCTGTCATTTCATCTTGTTCGTTTCACTATTTCTCTCATCCCTTCATTTCTCTCTACTCTCCTTTTCTCTTTCTATACATACACACACACATACATTTATATCTATATATATTTATATAAATATAGAACTCTCGCTCACTTTCCCTCACTCTGGCACTCACTTTCCCTCAATTCCCACAACTGCGCGAATAAACCGCGTATAGTTGTGTGAATTGAATACGTACGGGGCGATTTATGTTTATATACATATATATGTATATAGGAATAAAATTTATATATATATATATGTACGCTAGGTGCGCGGTGGTCGCTTCTTCCAGCCGATGGATTCCATCTAAAATCCTCCAGCCCTTCTCGTCACTCCCGAGGGAGATTCGTGCGAACCCTTTTTTCCCCGATACTCTTCCTCTCTTTTGCTTTTCTCCCTGCTCCGTCTCGCTTTTTCCTCCCTTCGCCGTGTGTATACACCCAGATCGGCGACTCCCTCCGCTCCAACGAATTGTTTTTGATATTCGAAACGGAACGGTGCCGGCGTCCGTATAACTCACCGCATCGGAGCGAGAGGGTCGAGTTCCCGCGGAGAAGCAGGGAGGGAAAGAATATGCTTCAACTTTCGACAGTGATGTACGTCGTCGCGGCCAGCTTTTCGCCCCGCGAGTATCCTACAAATCTTTTTCATTTCACATCAAACCTCCGCGCCGGAGTAAATCAGCACACGGACGACACAAAGCGTGCGTAAATCAGACCGGAATATACGGACGAGAACGACGAAGACCAGGGTCAACAATTTATGTGAATTCTAGCCTGTCACTTTTTGTTTTATCAAGCAACCATTATTTAAATCTTTGCACTATTTATTTTTCTTTTCTTACGTGTTCAACTGATGTTTTATCATTTTCGACATTTTTTCTGCTTTTATTCCCCTCTGTTGTATGATTTCTCTTTACTTCGTATTAATTATCCCCTGAATTGTTATGTCCCATTTATTTCATTTTACATACGTTATAAAATTCTCATTCACTTGAGAAATTACATTTATTGTTAGTATATATTAATGAGAAGTGAACCTTTAAAGATGTTGAATGACATTTTTTAAGATATACACTCTGTGACTCCAACGAAAAAATTTATTCAATACAGAGTGAAAAGATAGTTGAGGAATATAGATGAAAATTTTCGACAATGGAAATTCTATCAATTATATATTATTTTGAATGCTATCGAAAAATTTGGTAT
Source organism: Cremastinae sp. A BG-2022a (assembly GCA_030522545.1). Taxonomy (NCBI): domain Eukaryota; kingdom Metazoa; phylum Arthropoda; class Insecta; order Hymenoptera; family Ichneumonidae; species Cremastinae sp. A BG-2022a. The sequence goes on from JAPYYW010001014.1 coordinate 58,350, forward strand.
GGAATAAATGTCAAAAAACACGGATTGTTAATTTAAAAAATCTCTTTTTCCAGTGTACAATGATATTTATAAAAAATATTTTTCTCACGATGCATATAGAAAATTTTCGATTGATCAGGGTATTAAGTTTATAGATAAAATGAGAACTTTCGCCTTTCCCGCGAGGCGACAATTTTCATAATAAAGGCCTTTGAGCCTCTTTCGTTTGGAAAATTTACCGATATATGATTAGACTGCCAATTATATATATTTAATATCAAGTTTTCATTCAGGTTTGGGGCGAGATGGAAAAGGATGGAACTAATATCAATGATGACGGGAGTACTACTTATTATTTAAACATCTGCGTACTACTTATTTAATCATTTTCTTTGAATTAAAATTAAAAGAGAAATGTGAAAAAAAAAATTCAGATTTCCGATGATATGCTGAGTAAGTTTCACTTCCAACACACATGCGTACCATCAGTTGCACGCACTATAATTATGTTTATTGATGAGAAATTATGCTGCGGTTTATAATGAAAATTCTTTTCAATCCGCTCAAAGCCGATTTCCGTATATTACTCACAAATCATCGTGGACCATTTTATGTGTTTTCTCACGATAGAATTTCGGGTACTTTCGAACTCACTAAGACTTAACTGCCTCTAGCAGGCTGAATAACGTGTTGCGCGTATATACACAACAAACGCGTTTAACCAGCCAAACGTTACTTTACGCTGTTCGCGCTGGGATTTACGCTAAAACCGCGAAATCCCTTATCCTAGACCGAGAACGAGATGAAGCGGAACGCGGCTCGTATGCTCGCGTCGGCATTTCATGTATGTACATAAGATGCAACGATATATGCAATAAAACTTTTGGTTGGTATTTGAGATTGCTATTTTTTAATCAATTTACATAATTATTATTATTTTTTAAATGTACTTAAACATTTTTTTATTATTTTTTATACTTTTCATTTATTTTGATAAATTTTGTATTATTTCATTTACACAAACTATTCAAAGTAAATTATTATTATTATTATATTGTACGTTCATTATTATTATTATTGTTTTATTTTTATTCCTTGCAAATGTAAATACTTTTCAATATCATTTGTAATATCGTATTGCCTTATGGAAATCCAAGGCATAGTGATGAATCTAATTTTTATATATACGAGCAGCAACGCGGCCGCATTTTCCGTTTCAACATGTTTGAATTGATGTTTTACAATTATTCTAAGCGTATACTTCATACAATTTCGTTTAATGCGCTGTATAAATTGATTATGAGTT
>JAPYYW010001015.1:0-35876 GCA_030522545.1 Cremastinae sp. A BG-2022a
AGGCATTTTTGACAAAGTGAAAATGTTGACGCGATTTTGTTCTTTCAACTGGCCGAAATTAAACGGTAATGTCTGGGTAACCAAAATATTATTTCATCGGACTAAATTTCTCGCAACCAAACGGATTTAGTTGGTGCAACAAATTTTTTTTCTCAGTGTAGCTATCGAATGACCTTTATAACAATTGATACATGTATGGCCTCTTTTTCTTTCCGATCATCGGTCCCGATGCGAATGTCCGTCAAATAAGAATTTACAATAAAGTGAGAGACACGAGCTATAGAGCTTTCATTGATCGCGAGCAGCCGCCCTCATGCACAGACGAGCACGAGTCATCCATGCGCGCTTCCGCGTATATACTCACGACGCTTCAATCACCGCACGCGCGGCGCATCAATATCCGCACGTGCTGGACGACACCGATCATTATTAAATAACCTCCAGCGACGTATGTATTTATATATATTTATATATATATATATATATACACGAGAGGAAGAAGAACACGATCAGCGTCATTCATGCCCTCCGAGTTCTTAATTAACATAGTATATTCTTACGGATCGCTGAATATATATCGATTGCTATATTATATATGATGAGAGAAAAAAGCGATGTGAAAAAAAAATAAAACAGGTCTCGACCTCTCGTCATTTATGTATTTTCACGGTTTCCTGATGTATACGAGGCACATTATTTTCAGCTGAGAAAAAAATGAGAGAAGAAAGGTCAGCCTGCTCCAATTTAATCTCAACATTTTCCGACGATATTTTCTTTTCGACCTTTCCATCTATATATTATATTTATTATTTATAGGTTTATCTGTGCAAGGATCGAAAAAGATATTCGATTTAGAGCTTGAAATAAGATAGTAGCATGATTAAACAAAATTTGATGACAATTTTTTGCTACAAACGCCTTTTAAAATTTACTTCTTTAATCTTTCTTCATATATACGAAGAAATAAAAATTTGAATATTCTGATTCAATATATATATAAAATACTGTGAGATAATGGCAAAATTTCAATGCATCGTATGAATCTCCATAAAACATTTTTTTTTTTAAATATATATAGGAAAGTGATGTTTGCTCAAAATACGATGATATTAGCATGTATAAAAATGGTACTTTCGTTGATGGTGCGGAGAGCACGCCGCCGAGTGAGAGTTATTCTCCGGCGAGAGTTAAATGCATTTCCTCTATACATTTCTCTCTGTAGAAGAGAAATGTATGGAGGAAATCGAAAATTTCGAGTCGTCAGCACAATCAAGACCGGTATAATTATACACGTAATATCATACGATTTATTTTTTTTTGTTTATACCCCGTAAGCAAGTTTAAGAGTAGACAGCAGGTAGGATAAAAATACGAAGAGAGCGAGAGAAACTGCTGAACGGTGACTCCAGCACACAATTCTTACCAAAATAATGATCATTATGTACATTCTCATCGAGCATTTGTTTCTCCAATAATGAATAATAACCAAAAGTGATTGTAATAATCCTCTTTCGATTTTTTAAAAACGAATTTCAGAGAAATCAGGATTATAATATAAGCATTATATACTCTTACTTTCGAATATTAAATGCCAAATGAAAAAAAAAACATGCATGCAGTCTTTGGCATACTTTTTTTGTGAAGAAAAAGATACCCTAATTTAATTATATCTGTTTTAAAAAGTGTATTTTTTATTGACGAAAAAAGAAAAAAAAAGAAAAGAAAAGAGAGTCAGTATACGCATGTAAATGAAGTGAAATGAAAAAGTATATTGGTATTATATATCTGCAGTATACTAATCAATAAAAAGGTGAATGTTTGTTAAAAAAGCATCAGGAGCCTGCTGAAAATTGCGCAAATACATAAAAGTAATCGCACGAATGCTCGTGGCCTGCTCGCGTTCCGTCGCGTCTCTCCTCGTTTTTCGCCTACTCTCCAAATTTTTATTGCAAGTTGTTTTCTTTTTGTCGACTCGCTCGTGCATGACGCTTCATCATCAGGGGGGGGGGAATATTATAGTCGCGGCAAGTTGATTGCCACAGTATTGAGCATTGACAATTGGAGCGGACTCGCGGTTATTTTAACTTCTGCCTTTTTTCGTTCTCGCGTGACATTCGTATAAAAACGTGATTTATCGCGTTTAATAATTCGTGTCGGGTCTCCGCGTTCTCGATATTCTTACGACGACGAACACTGTCATTCGACCAAATGAATGACTATTTTTATATAGAAAATACAATTAATAACAATTATATACAAACAATATGTAGTTGTAGATTCACTGACATATTGCTCAGCTGTATATGAAAATATATATTTAAAATTTTATTATTTTTAATATTTATAAGGTAAACGTCTAAATAATTGATTTCCACACTTTATCTTTGTTTAAAAAATATTCAAACAAAAAAATCTGCTTCAAATTCACATCTAAACTATTGTCTGATATTTTAGTGATCAAAAATTCATTTTATGTATTAATTTTAGACAATATTGTTAGTAAATAAATACTTGGACGTTTAAATATGTAGAATGTCTCAACAGTTGGACAGAAAATCGACTCTGTCTCTATTAAGGTTTGAACGAGTTTGTTCCAATAAATTAACGTTATGAAAAATAAACTTCATTGTATATGAAAAATAATTCATATGATTTTATTGAGAAAAAAATAATTCATATATGGAAAATAATCTAGCAAAAATTGTGCAACTATTGAGACATGTTCATCTATTGGGATGTTTACCTTATTAATTTCATTTTTGGACTTTTATTATATACAAAGAGGCTTTTACTATACTATAATCGCGGTGAATGAGCGGCCGAATAGTTTTATTTCAAACTAGCTGACCCGGTGAACTTTGTGTCATCTACACAATCGCGACACAAAAAATCAACAATTTTTTCAAAAATTCACACACAAAATCAACAATTTTTGATTTTTCAGCTTATATACACTAAGAGAAATGACGATAGTGGATTTTATCATAAAGTGACAACTATGCTGATTATTTCATAACTAAATATATGTTTATCGTTAAATAAAGTTATATTTATGATAGAATCTAAACAGAGAATATAATTAGATCTATAATAAAATAATTGGTATGTATAGTTGTTACTTTTGTATAGTAAAATTCATCATTCTTTTCTCTCAGTGTAATTTTAGAATTTTTCCAAATTTTTCTCTTCTAAGCCACTACTGAACTACATATAGCGAATAAAACAAAAAAAAAATTATTTAAATTGGTCAAGTTGTTTTTGAGTTTTAGCGAGACTAACGCACATTCATTTTTATATTATATAGAGATATAGATAATGACAAAAAATAAATGTGCAATGTGATTTTTCGTTATCGACTTTTTCATTTTATTTACTCATCGAGAAACTGCGAGGACTCTTGGGTAAATTTCTTTTGGCCCGTGTTTCCGGTAGAGGTTCGCGAAATCGCACTTAAATAATGGAAGAGGCTCGTCCGATCACGGCTATAATTGACTTTAGTGGTGTACAGTGATTTGATTTTCAGCTGCGTACGAATCGCTTTTACCAAGTAAATCTTTTGACATACATATGGGAGGATATGTAGAAAAGAAAAAAGAAAAAAAAACAACGAAAATTTTACGTCCGTCTTTATCGACAGACTCTCATCGCAATCTTATCGCGCACGACCGCTATAGGTAGATTTTGCTAAACAATATATCTACTTTATCCACATGCTTATCTATATCAGATAAGCATTTCATAAAGTGCTATTTTAAACGATTTTAAAAAATATATAAACGTTAAATGAATGAGTAAACAACATTAAATTCTTTTCAATTTAAGAAAATATTTGAAAAAAAGATTTTTTTTCAATCTTAAAATGCCAAATAAATTTTGTGAGCACGTTAAGGTAGTTCTACTGTGGTTCTATGGTAGAAATGGTTTTCTATAGAATTTCTTAAAAATTTGCTCATATATGTTCTTTAACGTGGTGCTCAAGTGTGTGTCAAATTAAAAAAAGGTTTCTCTACCTGGAAGACGAGATATTTATTGTTGAAAATCATATCTTTTTGTAACTTTCCATAAGAGCCTATGTTAAAAAGTGAAATTTTCAACATGAAATATCCTGATATCTAGATAAACTTTTTAAAATTTGGCACCGACCTTTATACAGCATCAAAGAAGGTTTATCTAGTTTTTTAAAAAAATCTATAGAAAAATATTTCAACTGATGATTTTACCTTTACTTTACATATAGGAAGCAAATTTTTGAACGGACTGTCTTTGTGGTAGAAATACCTTAAATAAAGTGTTACTTTATATTAGTGCGGATTTAATCGTTTTTTTATGTAACTATAAAAATAAAAATAAAAAAGTAATATGTACTGTATATAATTCAGTAAAAAGATCCCTATATATAAAGACCTGAATGTCTCGAATACAAATTTAAATAAACCAATGAAATATATATATTTTTTCAATTTACTATATTTAGCAGTGTTTAAAATGAAATTGCATCGAACAAAGTGTACTTTTGCATTTATATATAATATATACAATAGAAAGGAGGGTGGGGGGGGGAGAGAGAGAGAGAGAGAGGAAGGATGGAAGGTGATGGAAGAAAAAAAAAAGAAAATGCATGAGATTTGGCTTACCGAAAGCTCGTGTCGGCGTGGGAGAGGCTTGTCGGAAATAACGAGGATAGATTTCCGGCAGGAGAGTTCTCAGACGCGACGAGTTGTCTCGAGAGAGCTTTTCCACTGTTAAATCGACTCCGCACTGAATATAGCACTCAGTCGCATGTATAAGCAGGTTATAGGCACGAAAACGTAATCCGCCGGTCACATGCGCCAGTATAAACAGGGACCTTTTACAATATTTATTAAACGTTCCGTTCATTTATTTATTTATTTTGTTTATGTTACTATTATTTATTCTGCCGCAATATTCGCCATGTTTCATTATCTTTATTTAGTTTTTATATGAATAATTGTATATTTATTTTTATTTCATCGCAACTTTTTCAATGTCTTACTAGCCATTTAATGCCTTACACATTGTGAGTTTCAACAACTTATTTCCGTTTTTATGCAAAATTTATTATTTCTTATATATTATGACGATTACAATAACGCACGTGATTGAATGATTCCATGGGGCAAAGTGAATGTCTGTACGATGTAAAAGGTTCTTAAAAAAAAACAATAAATAATGTCATCAGTTTGTGATGTTGCTGTTGTTGTTAAAGGAATAAATAACAACAATTAATATATAGAGGTTTATCGGAGTGAGAGGAGAATAATGAAAGTTTTGGCCGATGCGATGATGAGAGGTATTATAAAGTATCGCGCCTGGCTGCCGGAGTCGAACTGCGCGCGAGGAGAGGCCTCGTCGAAAGTCAATGAAAGACCGACCGGCCCTCCACCTCCCTCCCTTCTACATATGTACCTACACTTGGCCATCCCCCCCCCCGGCGGGTTCCACGCATACGCGCCATATCCTCATGATGATGATGCACTCACGTTGAACCAGAGACGCCAAGAGCGACCATCAGGAACACAACCTCCCTCCTCCTCGCCCTCCAATTATATTATATGTACGCATATATATATACATGTATAGCGCATCCACCTCGCGCACACGTGCCTCATCGCTTCCCCCACCCTTTTACTCCATTTATTGTATATATTATCATCGTATATACATCTATACAGAGATATCGCTTTTTTTTCATTCATATTATATTTATTACTTCTTCTCAACTATTTTGTCACTTGGAATAATAATAATAATAATAATAATAATAATAATAATAATAATAATAATAATAAGTGGATTATCGTCTTTATATTATTTTCTCAGCATCTTTTTCGGTTTGTCGCATCAGCGACTTACTTCCGCTTTTATATTTTAGCAACAACATTCTTCTTCTCAAGCCACCAAGCACGATATTATGTCAAAAAAACGCTATGAATTATTATAATATTTTTGTTTTTTTTTTTCAAATCGTCAAAAGATTCTCTTTTACGTATATTTCGGTCTCGCTGCCGGATGTACACAGGCTTATTTTCTCACGAGATGAGTTATAGTATATAGGAGAAAGAACAGGCGGAATAAAGGGCTCGGGGGAAAAAAAGTAAGGAGACACTGCGCATGACGTAATTCCTCCGCGACATTCTCTCGCACTCCGGCAGCGGTCTCCCTTTTAATCACGTCACGAACCGAGCATGACGTTATCTACGTGCAAAATAACTCTCTCTCTCTCTCTCATTTTCGAAATCTAGCTCTTAACAAGTGTGACATTTATATTATTTGAGTTTAAGATAGTTCAGCCGTAATATGGTTCGGTCAAGTTGGCAACTAATTTATATATTGATTAAATTAATAACAAAAAACTTTGATTGAAAATGCTTTTATCGCGCAAATGTACTAAAATGCTTTAAAAAGTCAATCAGCTGATGCCTACGGTGCAATGTAATGTCTGTCATCCCCGCTTCCGAAACGTCAAAAAGTTTTGTTATGCTTTCTTTTTTAAAAGCGCCGTAAGGTAATATATTTTCTTAAAATGAACAGAATCTGCTGTGATAAATTTTCTTTACGGTGGAAACTTTTCTCAAGCTCAATCACCGATTAGTTTTATTTATAGTTTTACTTTGTTGATGCGAGTTCTTCCGCATAAGGTGTGTACTGTGTTGAAAATCAACATTTTGGAATGAAATAATTCAAAATTTTGCTCCGCAAGAGGCCCCGAAAATGTGCTTATTATAATCAGAGGACTTTGAAATATAATTTACCACAAAAATTGGCGAATATTCACCGTACTTGTTCGAACTATTTTAAGCATTTAACTCAAAATATAAAAATAATTATTAAAAAGAATGATACGCGCAAGCAATAATCATCTCATTATCCTCACATTTCTCAGTTGATTAGAAAAAAATGAAAGAAAAAAATCTTGTAATATTCCCATACCATTTGCTACAGAATGACTTGAAAATCTAGAGATTTAATTGCCGAATGGCTCGAGCAAATTTCGCACGAAATACTGAGAGTGAGACAAGTACGGTGAATATTCATCAATTTTTGTGGTTGATGATATGTAGTTCAATGATTATTATATAATAAGCACATTTTCAAGGCCTCTTGCGGGGCAAAATTTTGAATTATTTCATTCTAAAATGTTGATTTTCAAGACAGTACACCTTATGCGGAAGAACTCACATCAACAAAGTAAAACTATAAAAAAAAAACTAATCGGTGATTGAGCTTTAGAAAAGTTTGCATCATAAAGAATATTTATCACAGAAGATTTTGTTTAATTCAAGAAAACATTACCTTGTGACGCTATTGAAAAAGAAAGCATAAAAAAACTTTTGTTTTTGATGTGTCGGAAGCGGGGATGGCAGACATTACGTTGCACTGTAGGTATAAAAAAGGTGATAAAATATTTAAAGCATTTTAGTACATTAACCTGATAAAAATATATTCAATCTTCGTTTTTATTAATTTTATTAATAATTTATATTTAAATGGAATGAATATAAATAAGTTGGCAAGTTGACTAGTGAGATGAGGGGCGAACTAGCTTAATGTTCGGTGAAAAGGATGGGATGAGCGGCCTCGCAAGACTTTTTCGAGTCAAAGCACGTAACAGAGACGACGACGTCGTCAAAATGTTCAAATGAAACTGTAACGTCTATACTCTTGCATATATTATTCGCCAAATCTTATATACTCTCGGTTATTCTCATTCGCGACAATATATGTCAGACATTGATTTTCTCGTGGAGGATGCGGTTCCTCATTGGCCCTCTCCTCTCCTCATTATTCGCACACTCTAGCTCCCACGTATCCCAACAGTAAAACAGAAGTACTATTGCGCTATTCCCCATTACTTATTCCCCTCTATACATATACAAGCCCTATTATTTTGGAATTTGCCATTTTTTTTCCAATATTACGTCATTAAAAAAAGACATTTTTAATCACGAAATTTAATCACGAGTAAAAAATACATATGCAAGTCTCGTCAGTTGCGTTTACAACGATTTTACCTCGATTTTTTCTTTTTTTAATTTGCATATCATTTATTTGAAAGAAATGAAAAAAAGTATCGAAAAAAGAAGTACGATCAATAGAAAGGGACTTTTAAAAAATGTACTCACTCTGTTGGTGAATATCTGTGCGTGTATTTGGCGTTGAGAGCAGCAATGACGTCGCAGTAGTCTCGATAGAGGATTAATTGATCTTTCAGCCACTGTCGAATCTCGTTTAAACGATTTCTCAATGTTTCCAGATTATCCCCTTCCAATGAGGCCCCCCTCTTTTCCGCAAACTTTTCTAAAACAAAAAAGATATATCCAATATTAAAAACAAGACATAACGTCTGTAATCGATTAATCAGAATAGAGCCCATTATGCGAAGTTATACGAAGTATTCGCCGAGAAGAACAGCAAAATGTCAAAGAGAAATAAGTGGCCGTTTAAGGGCCGTATACATTTCCATTTTTTCGAAAATCTCCAAAACGTCATAACTTTTTTAATAATTTACTTTGCTTTGCAAAGTACAGTTGCTTAATAAAGTGGCTTTCGTCAAGAGATAGAAAAGACTCACCAAATTTCTTGAAATTTTTTTTTTCGATATTTTAACAGCCTACTTGATCGAAAATTTTCCGTAGATAACGAAAATGATTGAAAAAGCTCTTAAAATGGAGAAAAAAAAATTGAAAAATTTTAGTGAATTTTTCAAGGTACATATAACTATTTGTTATGTACAGAAAATTTTGCGATCAAATATCTTATTTAAAAAAAAGACACGAAGCCTATATAATGAATCCATTATAAAATAGAGGATGTATTATGCGAGGTTATATATATAAATAAATATAATGCGCCTAGAAAAATGGCAAAATATCAATTGAAACATGTTGAAAAAGGAAAAATAGCGGCTACGTTGTTGCTCGTATGTTTAAAATATAGGAGGAGTATATACAGAATCAATAAGGAAAGTCTTGAAAGAAAGATTGAACAATTTCAAACAATCTTGTATAAAAATGAGTAAAAATTTCGTAAGAACAAAAAATAAATGAGAGAGTAACAAATAAAATATTATAAATAGAAATAGAGAGACGACGTGCTAGAAAAAAAATGTATAAAAATGGATTATTTGCAGCATATGGAAGAGCTGTCAAACGTGTCCGTTACATAGTTGATAACTTTAGTTTCTGTTTTGTTTAAAAGAATAACATGCTTGGTGTGTGGTTTGGAGAAAGTTGAACGGATTCGAGAAGTTGCTCCAGATTGATCCGTCACGATTAAACACTTGAGCAACAGCACTTCGTGATGGAAGACAGCATTGTGTTTATTTATTCAAATGATATTGCAACAAGACACTTGAAATTATTTTAATCATTAAACAATATGGGAATTATATTTTCAAATTGTTAACAAGAAAATATAAATATTATTTCATTACCAGGCAGTGTAAAATTCATGACGTTCGGAAAATCAAGAGGCTTGATTATTGAAATTTCTGGTTTCCTCGAACAATTCAATTGATTTGGCCACAAAAAAAGTCTTCGCTCATCCTCGGTTAGGTCTCCTATATAATAGAACATTAGAGCTCGCTCTTGTTCTATTTTTATATTTTTTAAACGATCTCCTAATCTTCTGAGCTCTTTATCGTGAAATGTTTGAAAACTCGATTTTCTATTGAGTCGACGAAATGTTTGTTCCTCCGAAGTCATACTACGTTTTTCGTTTCGACATCGTTTTGATGAACTCAATACTTTTTCATTCTGCATACTCAATGCTTTTGGCAATCCTATTTTTTTGTCACTTTTTCCTTCCCTCTCTAGTCTCAAGTTATTTTTTTCTTCAGAGTTAACTTCTCTGGACGATTTTTTATCACGGAGACTCTCATTGGATCTGAATATTTCTTCTTTGTTTTCATAATTTCGTTCAAACTTATTTTTTACTTCACTTTCTACATTTTTTTCAGAATTACTCTTATCACTTTCTACCAAATAGTCTTCAAAATTATTTGCACAGTATTTATCTGAATTGGGAGTTGAATTTTTTCCATGTTCGTCTGATTTTTCATTTAAAATTTTCAAATTTTTTGATAATTTTTCATCCCGATTAAATTCTGATTCAATCGTAGAGCTGGTTCGATGAATTTTTGACCCGCCGTCAGTTTCAAAGCTTTCCAAGTCTGACAATTCTTCCTCCGTTGTAAATCTTTCGTCGATTCTAATTTTTTTACTGGATGCACTCAACTTTTCATTCACAGTGGAACTTGACTTGGAAGTTGAAATTTTATCATTTCTTATTTTTTCAGCCTTTCTTACCTTTTTCTTAGTTTTTGAGTTTTTATTATTTTCCGTTTTCTCAGAAATTTTATAATTCATTCCCTCAGGGTCTGGAGATTTCTTGGAGATTTTAGCACTTTCCAGTGAATTTTTATCTTTACGTTTACTCGTAAAAGTTTTTGTTTTCTCATTTTCGGATTTTTCAAGAGTTGTTTGAGACTGAGATTCGTCAACTTTATCATTTTGCGTATTTTCATTTTGACTACTGATTCTTTCAAACGAATCACTGGAATAATCTGTCGATTTTATTTGAATAGAGATTGAACTTTGCGATTTTCTTTCCTCGTCTTTTAAAGAAATTGAATATTCGTCATTCAATTTTACTTTATTTGCGACTGGTGAAATAACATTATTCCCAATATTATTTTGTCCGATTGAAGAATTTGTATTATTATTTGTTTCAATGAATTCTTCTTTCGATATAATTATATTGTTTAGTGAATATGGTATATCGGTAGACGGATGAGAAACTTGACTAACATACTCTTCGTTGTCCAATTGTTCTTCAATATCGGTCAAGGACTGCAATTCTTTCTCCAACTCTGATTTTTCATCAAAGCTTTCAGAATTTTTGTGCGGAGCTGCTGCTATTTTGACGGAAACTTCTTTTTCGGTCGATATTTGAGATTCCAATGGTTCATGGCCATCCGGAATTTTAATACACAAAGTCGGTTTCGAAAGAATTTTTTTTTTTTTTTCGCTCGATGACACTTGACTCGTGGAGGAAGCATTCTGTTTTATGAACGCGCAACTTGAACGCAAACTTTCTGTATCCTCCTCATCAGCTCCACCACTAGACTCTCCACGATCGTATCGTCTTTTATATTTGTTATCAATCTCTCTCAAGCGCATCAAAGCGACCGTTGCTTTCGACCGAATCATCCTAACGTAAATATGTTTATTAGAAAACGCCACAGAATTTTTTAAACGCACTCGTAAGAAGAACAATGACCGATTCAAGCCTTTATTCGTCTATTACTATTTGTCATTTTCGAGTTTTGTTGATGTCGCGTCGTCGTCATGACAACCATCGCTCTTATGTTAGCATCGTCGTCATGATGTATCGCATCTAGACGATAACGCTCTCTCTCTATTAGCGGTAGAGTCAACTAGTACCAAAGCGCGCTAAAATACAACCATTTAATTTTTGCATCATCGGTGTTTTATCCCAAGTGATGAAGCGGAGAAGAAAGCTTCGTGAATTTTGCTATTTTTTTTCTTAATAGATTTATGAATATTGTAGAGCAAATAAGCGAAAAATATCGGGATGTTAAAAAATTCACAAGTTAAATAATAACTATTGGATGCTGTTACGCGTGTGAAGATACCTTTAATGTGCTTGCGTATGCATGCGCACCATTCCGCTTTTTTTCCGACAGGATATCGCGTATGAATTGCAAAATGCTAAAAACAAGGAAACGATCCAAAAGTAAAAGCCGAAAAAATTTTTGTCATAGGACAGTTTGCCACGTGTGTTGCTCATTGCGTCTTGCCACGTATATATGAATATTTTTGAAACTTGATGGATATATAAAAGCTAATGTATGTACTATACTATACAACATAATACGTGTGCTCTTTTCCTAAAAACATAAATTATTGCGCTATCCAAATATATGCTACATTTTTTTCTCTCGCTTGCTCTTTATCTTTGACACTTTTCGCATAATATTATTCCATAAATGAAAACTATTAGTTTTATACTTTAAACATGTATTTTTAATGCTACGTAAATAATCATTTTTATACGATAAAATAGGCATTTTTGTAAGCAATAAGAGTCTCGTCAATTATATCTGCGCTTTTATTGGTCGCATATTTGAAATATTTGGTAAATAGTTCTTCCACTTCTTATTCACACAGTGTGTATGCTCTTTAAATTTTATCTGGAAATAATAATAAAAAACACGTTTGGAACGACGTGTTACGTTTGAAAAGCGAAAGAAGAAGAGATGGCTCGCCGCGTCTGCGTTCCGCGAGTGTCGCTACGATCCTCGAGCGTGGTCGGCCCGGATTGGTCGAAACACTTCGCCCAATCGTCACACTCCATCTGTCTGGCCCGGCTGTCGCCTAGACTTGCCAGTCGCGACTCGTTCTTCGAGCACTGTCGGCTTGTTCGTCTCGCGAATAACGTCGTTGGCAATCGTTTTTTTTTGTAAATTTAAATATCAAGTATTTAAGCAAATCCAAGTATTTCGGAATAAAAAACGAATCAGCTCTCTAAGAAATGCGCTCCCTGAGTGGATTCTTATTTCTCTTGGTGATCGGCGTCGCCTTCGCCAAGGTTTACCTCGATGAGAGATTCAATGATGGTAAGTTGAATATGGACGATGAAATTATCCAAAATAAAAGAAAAGCCCGGTGCAGCTGTCCTTTTTAATCTTGAGCAATACATTTCCAACTTCAACACCGCAAATATTTCATATACCGCATACTTTTTTTTTCCCCTCAATGCTTTTTCACGATAGAAGATAAATTATCAACCACACCCCTGATGTTGAAAAAATAACATTTTCTTTTTCTTCTTTTTTTTTTCATGAGACACAAAATTGAACGAACATTTTCGAAAATAATTAACATGTGCCTGATTATTTCGATTCCACCTAGCAACCGGCGCGAGTTCTCGCGAAACTCGTTTTATTTCACATTTTGGAAAAAAATGTTTCAATTTTTTGGAAGTTTGTGAAAAAAATTGACATTTCGAAAGGACGAAAAAATTTTGAGGTTTTTTTTTCATTATTATTTTCGATCGAGAGACGCGGATGTGTTTTTTTTTCCGTTTCGTTCCGTTTTCAAAGCGACGGAAATCTTTGAGCTGATTTCCATGCCTCCGCCGATAGCGACAGCGTAGTTTCCCCCCCCCCCTCCTGATTATTTCTCGTTTCGGGAACGCGCTCGTGCTCGTTCATTCGCCTGGCGTGCTTTCGACACGCGGTTTGTTCTTCATTTTTCTTTATTGCTATATTTTGTTCTCGTATCCCAAAAACTAATCGTAATTGAGAAAAAAAAACAAAAATTGTGGATGAAAATCGTTCTGGTTTGTCTCCAGTAGAAATTGTTTTTTCGATTCTACGAAATATTTTTAAAATTAAAAAAAAGGTTGCCACGCGGTCGATCAGATTCTCTCTCTCTCTCTCTCTCTCTCTCTCTCTCTCTCTTCCAGTCGCCAAAGTAGACTAATACAATTTCAGACATTGTAGGAAAATTCGTCTCTATTTTTACTCTCGTATTTCTAATATCGATTTCGAGGTGGTTGGCCATTTATTTATAGATATATTTGTAAAAATATATTATTTTTTTCGGATTTTAGACGACTGGACGAACAGATGGAGTTATTCCCAGCATCCTGGCAAGGAATTTGGAAGGTTCAAGAGGTCTGCAGGAAAGTTTTATCACGATGAGAATGACAAAGGTTTGTAGAAATATTATTCAACGGGTATACTTGTATCAAAATTATTATTTGCGTACAGTATTTGTTGAAAAAAAGTTAAGCTTTATCTTAAAACTCTTGGATTTGAGCTAAAAACATTTTTACTGAAACATGGAATTTTGAGAAACAACAAAAATTGTGCAAAGAATTTGTATGTATAGTGGCATGCAAAAGTTTTGAGTCAATCTTTTTTTTTTCATTTATTCGATAAAATATTCAATACCTGAAACTCTTCATTATTTTGAGGAAGCTATGGAATGGATAGAAGCATAGTATATTATTTTTTTGTATAGTGTATTGTTTGTGCACAGCGTTGCATATACGTTTGGTTACTGTGCAGTATAGGCCACTTGGCTCTGATGGTGCGGTTTGTTCGCATTTAGTTCAAAATGTAAAGAATAATGAAAAATCAGTCTGCTTTCTGCCGCAATGGCAAACATACACACAATGGCATTTCTAAACACACGAAAATTCAAGTCCAAGAAATAGTATTAAAATTGTCTTAAAAAGGTAAGAGTTTGCGTGTTATTACAAATATGCAATCTATCAGGAAAAGCACAATGTGCTGCTGCGATTGCTGCCAAGAGCATGGCAACAAAGTACTAACTCTAGTAAAGAAATTGAACCATGTTGTTTTTGGAATTATTAGTTTTCCTTTTTCATTGCCTGAAACTTGTGCACGCCACTGTACATGTTTGAAAAAAAGAATGAAATAAGATGTCTCTCGCATTACATTTTGATCCGAGCCTAGAGTCACATGCTATTTCCTTAATAACCATGGATGGTAAGTGCTACAGGAACTCGGAAATTAAACAGTTGTCTGGCTTATGCCCTGTGTTGTAATTATACAGCTCAGGTACCTCGCGCAGATACATTTTTCTCATAAAAAATAATTATTTGCTATGAAAAATAATTTAATAATAAAACTGAAAAAAATTATTTATCTAACTAAAAATTTTGAAAAAACATTGAGTCAGTCACAATATAGATATAAATATAAAAAACAAATTTTCTTTATATATCGTATAGAATAAAATAATTTATAAACCAAAATTGATTTTCAGGTATCCAGACATCGGAAGATGCAAGGTTCTATGCCTTGAGCCACAAATTTAAGCCGTTCAGCAACGAGAATAAGTCTTTGGTCATCCAATTCACTGTCAAACATGAGCAGAGTATCGATTGCGGCGGTGGCTATGTCAAGATCTTTGATTGCTCCTTGGAACCCGAGGCCATGCATGGAGAGACTCCTTATCTTATCATGTTTGGTAAGCATAAAAAAAAACCAGCTATATAAGGATGGGCTGTAGAAAATATAATAAGAGAAAAAAAATGATATGAAATAACCAACAAAAATAAATAATTGATAATTCATGCAAAATAGAGGTTTAAAAAGGGTAAGAACGAGCCTAGAGTCACTGATTATCTATGACAAAAGATCTTTCAGTGCTACAGGAACTCGAAGAAGAACGTTCTCTATTATGCCCTGTTTTAGTTATAATATACTATTTTCAGGTACACATTGAGAAACATTATTGGTATTATTTTTCAATTAACAATTTTAATATTATTTCATTAGTCATCTTTTCATTCTGTATCCACATATTATTTTCTCCTTAAATTCTCATTACCTCAATGGGTGAAAATGTTAACATGGATCTTAATTTTTGTAATTTTTTTTGTATCGTATTTTTGGAAAGTTTCCAAGCGAAACAATAACGTCGCGTTCAGAATTCCCACATTTCTCGTGGGCACTCGTCCAGGCACCTTTCTCATTTTCCAAGACATAAAATTCATTGATAACAAATAAGAGCACGTCTGATTTATTTGTTTGTTCAGGACCGGATATTTGCGGACCCGGCACTAAAAAGGTTCACGTTATCTTCAATTATAAGGGCAAAAATCACCAGATTAAGAAGGATATTCGATGCAAGGACGACGTTTTTACTCATCTTTACACTCTTATCGTCAACCCGGATAATAAATACGAGGTAAAAGTTCATTTTCATTATTTTCCTTTAATCCTCAAAAGCTTACGATGTTTTGAGTAACATGTTTTTTTTTTCTTCCAAAAAATCTTAAAAAATTCATGGGTCTTTGAATCCTCAACTAAATTTTAAGTATTTCTCGGACCTGAAAAAAATTTTTTTAATAACAATTTCATGCAAAATATGGCGACGTGCAGGCATTTTTTACGACTATGTTTAAAAAATCATATCTCTCATGATTATTTAAATAAATTAAAAAAATAAAACGGCATTTTTTCATTGAAAAAGATACCCTTTCAGAAAAAAGATATGAAAAATCCAGACCTTCGTATATACATTTAATGGACGAAGGAATATACGAAAAAACTTTTACGCGTACGGAATTGTATTTTTTAATAATATTTATTAAATTTGGACGCTTTTTGATATTTTTTAAATTTACAATCGAAGCACACAAGCGCATACATTATTTCTTGTGGTGCTGCTCGTGTCGCCATTTTGCTAAAAAAACATTCGAGACCAATCTACATACACTTTTTTCATCCAATGAATGCATTTTACACGAAAAAAAAATTAAAGTTCATTTCTTACTTACGTTAAAGCTAACGATGGGTCGTTCGTGTCCTCTGTCGATTTGTATTGTTCGCTAGTTGCAGACGAAATGAGGAAAAATTCCGAAACTGCCCTTGGGTTACCCTCTCTCTAAACATTCCACCCCCCCCCCTCCCACTTTCAAATTTTTACCTGGAAGAACCTTCGAGAAATCCTAACGGAAAATTTTGACCTGGACACAAATAACGCATCGTTAGCGTCTGAGGATTATCTTTATCGCTTTTTAATTGTTTTTAAAAATCATTTTGAATTAATTGAGTATATTTTTGAAAGAAAATGAACTATATTTACTGAAAAAGATAATCTTCAGATAACCTTATGAAAAGTGATATTTAATGAGATATATAAATCGAGCCTCGAGTCACGTATCCTTGACATTAAATAAAAGGGTAAGTGCTGCAGGTACTCGTACAGAGAAGAATGTCTCGTGTGCACTGCAATGAAAAAAATAATATTTTGCGTTGTTTGCAATTCGCGAAGACCAACATTAGAAATAAAAATATCGGCTCGTAAATATATTAAATCCAAAACTCAGTCTCACCTGATTTTGTTTCTTTCATTAAATCGATAAACGAGCATTGAATTATTTTAATTCATGTTGATAAATTTAATTTGTTTCGTAGGTGCGCATCGACGATGAAGTCGTTGAGTCTGGAGAGCTGGAAATCGATTTTGACTTCCTTCCGCCGAAAAAAATAAAAGATCCGGAGCAAAAGAAGCCCGAGGACTGGGACGACAAGGCGACTATTCCTGATCCCGATGATAAGAAACCCGACGACTGGGATCAGCCTGAAACTATTCCTGATCCGGAAGCTACCAAACCCGAGGACTGGGACGATGACATGGATGGCGAATGGGAAGCGCCTATGATTGACAACCCTGACTATAAGGTAATAATCGTTTTACTATTTTTTTTTAATGTTACAAAAATGATATTCATATTGACCTTCCTTAAAAAGCACTTTCATTGCTTTCTCGTTGATGTAGCAATGTGAGTTGTCCAAGGAAGAAAAGCAAAACGCTTCACTGGGTGTGGGCATCGTGTATAAATAACTTTGCACTTCAATCAGTGTCGAAACAGAATCAAAGACTGACCAATTCATAAATATTGGATAATTATTGAGAGAGAAAAATTCTCTCGATATAAAAATGAATTTGAAGAGAAAAATCTGAAATTTTACCAATTTTTTTTTTCTTGTTTACTATATAATAATTAAAATGTTTATCAGGGTGAGTGGAAACCAAAACAGATCGACAACCCGAACTACAAGGGACCCTGGGTACATCCTGAGATCGATAATCCGGAATATACCCCCGATCCTGTGTTGTACAAACGAGACGAAATCTGCGCTATTGGTTTTGACCTCTGGCAAGTCAAGTCTGGCACAATATTTGACAATGTTCTTGTAACGGACGATCCTGAGGAGGCTAAGAAAATCGCGAAGGAAGTCTGGGCACCCTTGATCGTAAGTCCTCTAATTATTACTCTATTTCTAATACAATTTTTTTTTATATGTAATGAAGTTTATTTCAATCTTTTTATGGTAAATACGAAAAATTATTTTTTTTTAAATACAATCCATTTTTAATGGTATACAATAACTGAATGATGAAAAAAGCGCTGCTGATTATAATGAGCGATAAAAAAGCTGGAATTCCTCGTTGCTGAATTTTTTTCGATAAAAATATATAAAATTGTTGTTTATGAGAAAAGATCTCTTATAACTATTTTTTTCTGTTTCTAGGAGAGTGAAAAGAAAATGAAGGCGGAACAAGATGAAGAGGAGAAGAAACTGCGGGAAAAGGAAGCCAAGGAAGCTGGTGACGACAAGGCCGCTGACGAGGATGAAGATGATGAAGTAGAGGACGACAATACGGTCACTGAACCTGAGGTAAACATTTTTTTCTCAATTTTTATTGAAAATATTGAATTATTTCATTAGTTGTTCTTTTTTTTGCTTTATTCTCTTAACATTTATATGATAAATTTATCACAAATATTTACTTGATGATGATGATGATGAAATCACTTCTGACCTTTGTGAACGATAAAAAAGTGGAATTCCTCGTTACTGAATTTTGATATAAAATATTTCATCATTTTTAAAACCCTCTATGAAGCTTTATTCATTATTTTCGTTTATTGTTTGTTTCAGGAACACGACGAATTGTAAATACGCGTGTTAAGTGAAGAAATTCAGACTGTATTCCAGGAGCTGCCGGCCACGAGTTAACGCACCAGCGAACACGGAAAAAAAGAAGAAAAACTGATATAAATAAAAGCATGAATAATGGCAAGTCGACGTGGTAGTCTTCGCTTTTAAAATCAAGAAAAAAAAACAAACAACAAAAAGAAGGGACTCCGACAAACTTGCTCAATAGCTAAAGAAAAAAAAATTCACAAAGAGCTGCGAGAAAGATCGACATCGGAGAGCAGTAAAGTGTGTGAATAACGACGTCGCAAATCCTAGTCCCTAGAGATTTTAGACAGCGAACCTTTGGAATCGTTGTAGAAAATAGTGCTGACCACAAATTCGCCAAAGTAATCAGAAAAGATGTAAAAAAGTCCTGTTTTATTTTTCTCGCGAATCCGTGTCGCGAAATAATCGCCACAGCTCCAAAAAGACTATAAGTTGTTCCGTTTTTGTTTTTCAAGTGTTTTTATATAAAGGTGGATCATGAGAAGAAAAGTAATTTAATATCGCTATATATGTGAATATATAGATTGTAAGGTCATTTTTCCATGCGGTACAATATCCGTGAAAAGAAAGAAAGAAAGAAAAGATGAATAACTCTCCCTGAATCCCTTGAGCGCGAACGATCGACGGCCGGGCTGAGTGATGCTTGCGAGTGAATGCATACCTGACTGAGTGATGAAATTATTGATAAATTATATCAAAACGAGAGGCGATAACAAAGATGTCACCGATAATCACGTAATAAACAAATAAGACTTTTCTAGATGTGCTCAAGCTGAATTTTAATCTTAGAGTTTCCTACTTCGATCGCTCCGAAATAAAAACAACTTTGATTCGTAACATATCTTTGATTTTTAATACACACACGAAGGTTATTTTATGATCAGTACCCTATTAATAAATTTGGCTTCCTTCATTTATTTTCGTTATTACGAGTCTACAATATATTTGTTACATAATCAAATATAATTTTTAAACAAAATTCACAAGAAATTTTTTTAATTTTTTAAATTGGAAAACGCAATGGTTAATATAAAAAAATTCCTTGTAAATAATTAAGGAATTATAGAAGACATGTTTAAAACACGAAATTCATCATCATTAAATACTATTTATAAATTTATTCTTGAATAAGTTAGAAATTATAGCTAAATCACAGGGATGCGGTCATTTAACGGAAATATCTCGGTAATTAGCAAAAAATAATGAACTAGAGAGTACATTTGGAGGAAAGAGTCAGTTACTGGACTACCGGGAAGTCGGGACCGAGTACAATCCATCGTGAGCACCAAGCTGTTGGGTCAACCAATCAAGACCTTGCATCGAGCCGCCAGGATCGGTTACTGGCGAGGAGCCCTGTATGTGCCAGGCTCGTCCACAACATAATTTTTGCAACGAAAGAATGTCAGTCAGCTCCTCAACTGTGGCGCAACCAGGTACATCCTGCAAAATGAAGTTGAAAAATCGTTTTTTTCTTTTTTTTAATTTCATTGAACAGAATCTGCAATCTTTTTTACAGCAGAGTCGTGGCAAAAATATATTTAATATTCGAAATAAATTAAAAAATATTACCTGCTTATTGGCATATATCAAAAACCAAGCGTCTTTGAGCTCTCGTTCGTTGACCATTTTTGATAATTCTTTTTGAGCCTCGTCAAACCTCGTTTTGTCACTGGCATCAATTACGAATATTACGGCCTGGGTATTGTGATAATAATGTTTCCAAAGAGGTCTGAACTTGTGCTGACCTCCGACGTCCCACAGTGTGAACATGAGATTTTTGTATTCCAGGCTCTCGACATTGAATCCAATAGTGGCAATTGGTGGTCCGGAGAGAGTCATTCCCCTCATCGCTGAAAGAATGCTCGTTTTTCCGGCACTGTCCAAACCGAGAATCACTACTCGTATGTCTATCTTTGTTCCGATATAAACCTTATTATCCTGAAATAAATAATTATTTTTCATAAACTAAATTTATTCGCGAGTGTTTATCCCGATGAGTGCACAATTTAATGTCTTAAGGTAGTTCGGCCGTCATATTAGTCAAGTTTATATTTACTAAATTGATTCAATTTGAGTTTAAATTATTAATAAAATTAATAAAAACTTACATTGAAAATATTTTTATCACGCAAATGTATTAAAATGCTTTAAAAATTCAATCAGTTTACGTTGCCTACAGTGCAACGTAAACTGCCATCCGCTTCCGACACATCAAAAACAAAAGTTTTTTTTATGCTTTCTTTTTCAAAAGCGTCGCAAGGTAATTTTTTCTTGAAATAAACAGAATCTACTGTGATAAATTTTCTTTATGATGCAAACTTTTCTGAAGTTCTTCCATAAGGTACTGTGTTGAGAATCAAAATTTTAGAATGAAATAATTCCAAATTTTGGCCAGCAACAAGAGGTCCCGAAAATGTGGTTATTACAATCAGGAGACTTTGAACTTTCATCGACAGCAAAAATGGATGAATATTCACAGTATTTGTTGAAATAGCCGAACTACTTTAAGATAAAATGAATAATAGGTAGATTTAAAAACTAATAAAAAAAAACGAAAACGAAAATCTATAACACAAATATAATATTCAATGAACATGTGTAAACTCACTCTACTGAATATAATAGGAATCGAAGACTCTGGCGTCAAAAAATCGGGTCCGAGCTGGGCATAATGAATTTGTTGTTGCTCGAGCGATGCGAGGACATCTTTGACTTTTTCAGCACTGCTCAACAGTTTCCAATCTTCAGAATCAAGAATGATCTCGCACTGGATACATACACCAGCAACCTGGGATCTCGTCGCCGTTAAATCTTTTTGCTGCTGCCTCAAAGCGCACAATCTTCCCCTTGTTTCAGTCTCAACACGCGTCATCGCCGCTTTTTCCTGTTCCGCCAGGAGAGATCGCAATTCTTCAAAGTGCTGTCTGACCTTTTGTTTCGCGTCCTCAATTGCCCACCCTTCCAGTTCTTGAACAACAGTTTCTGTATATAAAAAAGATCAAAAATATATTTTATCTTTTATTATTGAAGCGATATAAATGAAAGGTAAAGTTGCGTGTATTATTGCCAAATTCGGGGAAATTAGCAGAAAAAAAAATACGAGCACTATTAAAAATCCATCATGAAAAATAATATATGCACTTTTTTTTTCTTCTATAAAAATACCCTCAAACCTATTCTGTGCGCCGTATCCCTCATGCACTCCATAAATTGAGTCATTTTTTGAAGAGCAGCCACGATTGATTTTTTCACGTTGTCTGCCTCTACTTCTATCAGGGCAGGCTGAAAAGTCCAAATTAGCAAAAATTATTAAAAAATTTATCAAATCAATGGCCACTACTTTTCATATAATTTTCAAAACATTTTACATTATTCTCAACTATTTATGCTAACTTTGATTCAGATTGCCCGTTAATAATTCTTTTTAATTGTCAATAATGTTTTATTTAACACATATTGTTCACTTGTCAATTTTTATTATTTTGTGAAATTTTATATAAATCGCGTGAATTAGTAACGTATTTATTTCTACAAAAAGTAATTAATTTTTAAGTACTAATTATTGTTTTTTTTTTCGAACCTGCACCCACCTTGTGAAGACTATGCGGCCCATAATCTTTGCACAGATAGCACATAAGCGTATTGTGACATCCCTCTTGAATACATGTAAACTCGGCAATGTGAGTAGAATGAATCGGACACTTTGGCTTTTCTCTCGGTTTTTCAGAGAGCGGGACTCGTCTATGCTTGTTCAGGGTTTTTGACGAATGTGTCAGTACGTCGCAGGCTTCGCATAGATGACTCGAGCAAACGGTGCAGTACAGAACAGCCAAATGAGATTCGTCCTCATCGCATGACTGAGTCGAACGGAGTCTTTCCTTTTCAAGAGCCAGAGCTCTCTCGCTGCTAGATTGTTCAACTCTCTCCAACAATTCTATCAGCGCAAAATTTTTCTTGAGTTCATTAATTCCATATCTTGTCTCAGTTGGCTGTCTGTCAAACGGACATAGAAGATATTGAGGGTCGAGCATTGTCTGCTGGAGACGCTGGAGACAGGAGTGACAAACCGTATGACCGCATTGCAGAAGACGTGGCACTTTTGCCCCGTCTGTGGAAAAAACCTCTTCGCAGACTCTACATTCCACAACCTGAAAGATTTTTTATTATTATTATACTTGCAATATTTTCAGATAAAAATCTATTCAAATTAAATAAAGAAAATGATATATTCTCCATTTTATTCATTATTTTATATAATCAATCATTTATTTGAGGCATATCATTTCTCTTTTTATTTTGCATTTTTCCTCATTGGGCATTTTATCATTTTCATCACAGATTTTGCTTTTTGAGCAATACACATTTTTTTCATCCTAAACATTATTCTATATACCTATATATTTTATAAATTTTTAAAAATTATTCAACAGTTCTTCATTATTTGCAGTTAATTTATTATTATTACAATAATATTTGTTATTATTATTGAGGGCAATGAATCCTCAATTTTTATTATTCTTTAATAACTAATATAATTCTTGATCATTTTTATTTTACATGTCTTATATAATTTGCACACAAATTTAACGATTTTTATCATTATAATAATAAAAGTAAATAAAAGCTGCCTTATAAGGTAGTTCGATGATTTGAGATTAATGTATTACTTTTGACTTGTGTCCAAATTTTAACATGATTCATTTTAGTTTTTAAAAATCGATAATTTTTGCTTGATGATGGTTAAAGATGTGATTTTCGAAGATAAAAATGTCTCAATTTCCAGACTGTGAAGCACCCTCAAATATTTATTCACACCTTCCAGTACGACATCAAAGAACATGCAAATTTTCAATTAATTATATTGGGAAAAAATGTAGTTAATATAAATATTTGTCTCAACGATGATACATGCATAACCTAAACGTTCGAACGCGCGCTCATCATCGAACTAAGCACATTTTTTCTGTTGAATTTAATGAAAAGTTTATATTTTTATATTTTCCGTATAATCTATTGTCTAGTGTCATTTTTGCGGAACAAGCTTTTTAAACAGGACAACAAATTTTAAACATGTACAATTATGGATTGAATATGGGCGGAATACTTTTGACCCATATATGAATTTCATCTTTTTTTCTACGGTTTTGTTGGAGGACCATTTTTCCCATATATCAAAGAAAATAAGTACTTGCATTGTGTTCGTAAGTCGTCTGCAATAATCGCTTGAAACATTTTTCCAATCGACTCACGTCTGTTGTCATCGTGAATTATTCGGGCTTACTATTTTTTTCACGTCATGACGATCACGCGCTTCGCGTTTCGCGTGTCTGCTGATATAAAACGGCGAACATAATAATAAAAGATTATACACAAATAATTTTTTATACCGATATTGTTTATAAAAAAAGTAAAATTTAAAAAGAATTCTTTTACAATATTGTTCCTCTTTGTATATACATATGATACAAACAATAATATATGTAAACATAAAAATAAAAGTTACGATATGTTATTAATTTATTATTATTGTAAAATAAAAGCTATGAATATTTTAAGATTTTTAAGAAACTTATTTGGTAGTATGTACAATGATTTTGCATCTAACAATAAAAAACATGTTGGAAAATTTAAAAAATTGGAGGGGGTCATCAGCATCAAACCGTCGTTGAATTGACCTCTGGAACTGCTCATCTTTTTTATATGCACATATACGCATACATATATATATATAATATGTGGAGAATAATATATATTTATTCCATATGTCATATACATTTGATAAAAAAGTATGTTTCGTATATATATGTTACATACTATCAAATATTTATGAGTATAGTTTTTTTTTTCTACAAAAACATCAATTTCCATGAAAAATACACAATATATGTAAGTTGAACCGTGTAAAGTAATAACAAAGAAGCAAACATACGAACAAAAGGTAGAAAGCATAAAAACAAGGAAATAAATAAAAATGTAAAGTTCGTTCTCATTCGTATATTTTTATAAATATAAGATAAAAAGTATATAAGGATGAAATGGTAATGAGTTTTGGCCATCTACATAAAATTTTATATTCGATGGCGGAAATGACGAAAAGGAGGATGTTGATTGGTCGTTGGGTGAGCATGCGCACTGGGAATTGGTTAGAAAGGCGTCTCTGTCGGCGCCGTTTAAGGTGGCGTCTCTTAACCACTGTGTGCGCGGGGAGAGAGTGCTTACCATGTATCGCGTATCGACCGAGTAAAAAATTGTTTTATTAAAGCGTCTTGTACAATTAATCGGTGAGTTCGTCTTGTTTTATTGAGCCGTAAGTACTTGGCCGTTCGCCTCTGTCTCATTAGGATAATAAATAAGCGCAATGACCGTTAACTTGCAACGGGAAATAAGAGAGTAACGATATCGCGCCTGATTTTTCCCTCGGCGTAGCCATTTTGCTGTCCGTTGATAAATGCAAGGGATTCTCGTACCGACTGGCAACTCGGCCGCGTTCCAAAACAAATTTCAATTATAATCCAATAAATTGAACAAAGCGACTCGAGATTAATATTTTTTTGTTTAACGATTATTGAGGCCAGAGGGAGGGAGGATTCCTCCAATTATTCAAAATAACATGTCCCCGCGTCGAGCTTTAAGCGACCGTTACGAAGCTCGCTCAATTCTCTCCCGGCGCATACTACACATTACAATCGGCCATCGCAATAATACTCTGGTCGTACTTGCCTGAATTAACCTTTTTCCTTATTTATACTACTACTACAGCATTTCACTCTCGCATTCCTTTACCATCTCATCCTCCGCCGCGCTCCTCATTTTATTTTTCATTAACACATTAACACGCCCTCGTACCATTTTAAATATATTCGACGATCTCAATGATGAGAATAATACGCGAGCACGGATAACGCCGCGTATATTATGCAGCCAGAATCCCCGTCACGCAGCTCTTCGATTCGCTCTCTCCCTGCAATACTATTATATCTCATCCTGTCGCCAAGTTTCGTGCCTCTCCTCTCATCACATTCGACTTTCATTTCAATTTTCATCAACGTAAATAACTACCACGACGAGCTCCTCTTATGCACACGATAATAATTACTTTTCTTTTTTTTTTTTATTATTTTACCACCACAGACATTATTATTGCACCGAATTTCACTTTTGTCATTAAAGAAAGAGCTGATTTATGTCACGATTATAAGTTAATGCATCAATAACGAATGTAAATTTAAAAAAAGACCCATTTTTATTTATTTTTAACACTTTTTTGGAATGCAACGCTTTCCAAACTGGATAGAGAATTAGATTAGATATGTTTCTCGCCACTTGAATTATTTTTTGCTAAAATTTTCATATTTAATACAATACTGTTACAAAAATAGTTTCATTTTTAATTTATAAGGAAGATAAGAAATACATGCAAAGTGAGTTAATTTTGATAATGATATATATAGTACTTGGAACAAAGCAAACGTCTTTTCAAATTGATCACCGTTTTCATATTGTTCTTGAGAATCATTAATCGCAAAGGGATATGAATATTCATTGCAAACTATCAAGTTTTGAAAAAAAATAACGAGCCAATATGCAGTCATATTACGCAGCTTTTCTAAGTTTTTTTGTTTCAATAAACGATCATTCGATCGGGCTTGATAAAAAAAAAATGATATTTTAGGTGAATCAATTGCGAGCCAAGATGGATAATCCAGGATTGAGCGCACCTGTAACATTATTGTCAAATTGCAAGAAAGAAACATCTGACGTTGTAGAGGAGGAAGAGGTTGAAGAGTTTGAAGAGATAATTGAAGTAATTGAAGAGATTGAGGAGGTAGAGGAAGTTATAGAAGAAGAAGAAGAATTGGAGGAAGTGGTAAGGAATTCAAAAAATTTACAAGAGGCTTGTCAGAAGTCAAGCTCCCAATTGACATGCGCATCGGAAAGCTTGACAGATGACAGTGCGGTAGATAATGATAATGCTACATGCAACAATTCAAGTGGAATATTCAAGTCCTTGAGATTACAGGAAGGTTCAAATTATGGCAAGAACAAGAAGGCAGTAATAATTGCATACGACGCGGATGAAGATTGGCAGGACGAGGAAAATGAGCACGAAGGGCGTTGCACAAGGAGCGGTGCAATTAAGAAGAGTAAGCACGATGATTCGTCGAGTTTGAATAAAAGTTCAATTAATGGGAAGAGATCGAGGGATGACAATTACTTGGAAACAAAGGCTGAGCCAGTCTATAAAATTGCAAAAACTCGAACATCCGTCGATTACATAGATGCTCAAAATATAAGAAAAGTACTGGAGTCAAACGATAATGAAATTGAGGAGGAAGAGGAGGTGGAGGAAGAGAGTCAGCACGAAATAGTCCAAAGCGCTGAAAATAATTTGGTCTACACTGTGCTTGGATCAAAAAAATCCAGCAGCAATGCCAAGACAGCCAAGGATAGTCATGACTCTGCTCGTCAGATGAAAGTACGAATAATGACAATGCTTATTTATTTTTTAATACAAATGGTTTGAGGATGAAAATTTATACCTGTTCCAAATATAATTATTCATGGCCCAAATTAAATTCATAACAAAGACAGTTTTTTTTTTCCATGTCCAAATACTTATTGGCCAACGTACAATATTCGGTTCAGTTCATTTACAAAACTGTCGTAAATGTTTTTTTTTCCAACAATGCAAATAAGATATTAGAGGCCTTCACTGAGGCGATTCATTATTTGTTTTCGTTCGTTACTTTTATTGATAATGCTCTTGATCTATCGACCTATCGGTATATGTATATTATTTAATGTGAAACGAACGAACTTGCTGAAACGAGTATCGATGCAGATGGAGCGCCTCGATGAAGAAGCAGTCCCGGTCGAGGGAACAATTTATTATGAGGGTGATAACATGGAAACTGTTTACGTGGCACAGCCGATAAACGAGGATACTGAGCAGTATCAGTATGATGAGCAGGCCGTTGATCAGGAGGAACAAGAGTGGGAAGTCGCTAATGAGGGCACCGTTGAGCACCAAGGAGAAGAGGAAGAGGCCGTACAGGTACATCGTATTTGAATTCACTACTCAGAGACTTGCACATCCTATTAACTTTCATTTATTAAATAATAACAAATAATTACTTATTTATTATGAAATAGTAATGAAATGTGCATTTTAGAATGAACAGATATTCCTGCACGAGGATGAAGACGGCCAGTTGTATTTCAAGGACGAAAGCGGTACTCTCCAACCGGTTTATCTTACGGCCGATGGAAATTATGCGATTGCTGAGAACAGTAACGACGAGCAAGAGATTCAGGATGACACGAATAATCGTTCTGAAATGGTGGATTCGACTATGGAAACAGAAGCGGCAAAAGAATTTGATGAGGAAAACTTCATAGTGCCAGAACTTGATGTTCGTAATTACTTCAGTTACACATGAAATCTTTTTTTCTAATTTTCTAATTTTATTGCATAAATAATGCATTACAATAATTATTTGTTAATCAGGGAGCTGCGTCCAGCTCGAACCCCAATGATCCTGACAACGAAGATAATACAGTGACGATATCTCTTATAATATCGGAGGACGAGAATGGCCAGAAGAGGACCCAAGTCATTATACCGACAACTGACAATCTCAAGTGCGAGCTTTGTGCAAAAACTTTCAAAACGTCATTCCAATTACTGAGGCACAATAGATTGAAACATGCCAGGGAAGAGGACATAACGACACGCAATTTCCCGTGTGATTTATGCCCAAAAAGGTATTTATGAAATTTTATTACATTATTGTTAATTTTTCGAATGATTCGATCACAATAATTACACATTCCCGAAAATATTGCAAAAAATTATTTTTTCTTTTTTCGAAAAATTTCAACAAATTAATTTTTTAATAAGTCGAGTCAATTCTACCATATAATGTTTTTTATTTTTATAAATACGTATGGTAATCCTTTCCTAAAAACACGTGTGCCGTTTATTTCAACAAAAATATAAAGTAGAAGAATCGATCAAGAATTTAAGAGGCAATAATGAAGAAGTAAAACTAAATACGATTATTTAAACTTGAAAAAAAAGGTTAATATTTTGATATTAACTTTGGGTCGAGTCCCATTTAAAGATTTCGATATGAGCATTTATGACAAGAATAAAAGTTAAATATTAAAATATTAAATCGAACGAATAAAATTGGCAATTTTGAGATTGTTGAGATGTTATTGGAAAAATTTGATAAAATTTGGCAATTTTATTGATCGATTTGTATATACAATAAGTTTGAGAAGAGGGAAGTTAATGCGAAGGCTTATTTTATTTATTTGTAACAGATATACGGATCAGAATACTTTGGCTCGTCATCGTAAGACTCACATTGGCGATCGTCCATTCGGGTGTCTGGAGTGCGGCAAGAGTTTTCCAACGTCAACGGCGCTGCGTCGTCACTTGGCCCTGCACAATTCGCAATCACGAGCATTGCCTTGCATCTACTGTGGTCGGCGTTTCTTGGAAAAAGCCGCATTGACGAAACACGAGCAATCCCACCTGGCCGGTGATCAGCGCACTCATACCTGCGACATTTGTCACAAGTCCTTCCTCCAAGCGGCTGATCTCAACCTGCATAAGAAGAATCACGACCCGGATAAGAAATTCGACTGCGAGGTGTGTGGTCGGGAATTTAATCGGTTGAACAATTTGCAGCGTCACATGATGGTGCATAAGCAAGTACGTCGAAAAATACCCATTGAATTAGAAACATGAGTTCAGTGCGAGGATTTGCCGGGCACGTTTTTTCAAGCTCATTACACACGTTACGAAAGAAATAAGAGAGAGTAAGAGAGATAACACTATATCAAATTAATCGTCCGAATCCTCGTTCATTTCAAATTAATTCATAGAGATAATTTTCACATTTTTTCACTAGTACAGAATGTGACCGCAAGGTTGTTTGAGGATTTCGTAGAAAAAAGAATTCGTTGAGTTGCTGAAAGACCTCGAGAATGATTAAATTACATATATATATTTTTTTCATATAATTAAATTGTTGAAAGGCAAATGTATCTCGACTGTACTTGAAGGTATTTGCAAACAACCGATAAAATAGTTTTAAGAATGAATTTAAATTCGGCATGAAGAAAAAGAAGAGAGTGAGAGAGAGAGAGAGAGTGGGAAAGAGAGCAGTAGCTTTGCTCTTGCATGTTTACTTTTGTGATAAAAAAAATTAATAAAATTTGAGTATTACTCAAATTGAGCCGGGTTACTGCTTCTCGTCTTTCCAACAATCTCGAATATGACATTAAATAATATTGAAAGATAAGAGAGAGAGAGAGAGCCAATGCTAATTTGATATTATGTTTGTTTGACGACGAAGAAACAGGACGGGAATCAAGAAATTCTGGCTTGCGACGTTTGCGGGATAACGTACAAATTTATGAGCTCGTTGACTCGTCACATGGTTACGTCGCACATGAATCCGGAAAAGTTGCGGCAGCAGGCGGACGAGCAGCGCAAGAAGCGGGAAAACAACTATCGGCGCTACCTCGAAAATCGAAAGATGTACGAGACCCAGCACACGGGCTCGGATTACAGTAGCAGCGGTGGCGGAGGTGGAAAGCGTGCCGGTTACAGGTCAGGTAACGACAACGACGAGGACACAGCCTGATGTGTCAAATATTCCTCCAACAATTAACAATACAACAACACTATTTTAAACAACATCAACAACAACAACAACAAAACCAAATAATAATGCTATGTGACCATTTTTAAGAATCATCCGAATCATTGTGAGAAAAAGATTGTCACCGACGACACCGATAGCCTCGACCCCTCGCGTCCTTGCTTAAAATTAGATAAGAATTTAAATGCGACCGTAGCAAATAAGGAGCGCTTCTCCATTTATCGAGAATGAAAACTTTTCGTAATTGTATGAAAGATTATCAACATTTTTATTTGAGGGGGATTGTCAGTGAAAAAGATTCGGAATAATGGGGACATTGTGCGTTAAGAAAACATTAACTTGATTCGTTTCTTTTTTTGTCAATTATTGTCCATAAACTTTAACGAGTATGGAAGTATAAGGCAAAACACCGAGAGAGTATGCTTGAGTTTCATTAAAGTGCCAGATAAGTAAATATACTTATAATCGCTGGACTCTGCTCTCATAAAAATCGTCGCTACTATATTCTTATTTACAATCGTAATTTCTTGGATTATGTATATGTGTGGTATTTTGTAGACATTTTTTTCATTGGAATAAACGTAATCTTTTTTCTTCAATAAAACACGAAAAATTCACTGGCTGATCATAATTGTGAGTGATCATTTGACGTCTACGATTGGTCTATAAATGTTGTTTTTATGAATAAAAAAAAGGAGATTTATCGTATTTCAACAAAATGTCGAAATTTTCATATCTATAGTATACATTTAGTAAACACTACAAAAAAAAAGAATACATCAATCCTGATGTTATTATTTCATGCAGAGAATTCAATCGTGCTTGATAACTCGATTGTACTGATCTTTTTTGTTCGAATATTATATTTATAGCCGAGCATTCCTTTTTTCGCCCACTAATTGTTCACAGTTTTATTTTATGTTGTCAAGCGTGTGACGTGAACACGGCGGTGGGATAGAAGTAGGGAGCGATAGCTCTTGAAATAAATTGAAAATTGCTCGCGGTATTGCTCCACCTGACGCAACGCGATATTTTCTTCTCCCCCTTGTCATTTACTATCCACTTGCGACTTGTTTGGACAACTTCCATTAACATTGCCGTTTTTATTTTTAATATTAATATTATTGTTACTATTATTATTAACATTAAGTCAAGTATTTGCACTATCGTCCTATTGTCAATCTCTACTCTTCGTTAAATAAACATTTATATTCTGAAAATTGAAATCCTTACTTTACTGATACAACGTAAATCCGAAAACAATCTAAATTCATTCATGCTCAAACGGCTGAATCATTTTTAATAAAACTTTGCACACACGCACACAGTGTGCTGTCTGGATTAATTAAATTTTTTAATTGACCAAAAAAATATTTTTTTTTTTTCATCAAAGTTACCATTTTATACAAATATCAATATTTTGGTTACAGTAATAAAAGATTACCAATGGATTACCGATGTTAGAAAATTCTATGAGACTTGCATGTTCTGTTTTGTTTTGAAAAAAAAAAAAAAATTCGGATTAATTTTGTAGTGTCTTTTGGTATTTTGGAAAACAGCTATTATAGGAAATATTCATATGTTTCTACTCTATTTTTTGGAGAAAAATTACATTTGCATCAAAACAATTGCTGCAGAATGTTGAAGTTATTAACTTGTATGAAAAAAAGTATGATTTTCATGAGAAAAAAATGAGGAAAATGCGTTCGAATGAAGAAAAAAGAGTAGAGAGTGGGAATTTTATACAAACACTTATCATTGTAACGTATTTTACAAACATCGATAATAATTGTTTGGGAAAGGATGGATTTGTATGTTTTTATAAATACTTGAAAAAATGGAGTTATAATGGAGAATAATTGCGTATATAAGCTAATTTTAATGGAGCACAAAAAGGTAGTATAAAAAAATAAGGTGGATAGATGAAAAAAAAGAGTAAATAATAAATAAATGGAAGGATGTAAATTTGAGGAAGGAAGAAGGATCGAAAAGTTTTTAATCTATTCGCGATGAATCGTACCGGATAAGAGCAAGATAAAGGCATATCGAGTAAATGGTGTACATATTGTAGATATATGTATATACATATAGTATAAATGTTGGCGATATTGCATGTACATGAGGGATAAAAGTTGAATATTGGAGGTGTGAGATGGCCCGAGGGTGGGGGGCACAAGCAGGAAAGAGCGAACGGGCGGTTGACGAGATTGAGAAGTGGGGGGGGGGGGGAAATCGGCAGCTCGAGTAGAGGTGGATGATAATACTAGAGAAGATGGCAACCCGACAGTCGAGTCTCAGTTTGCCTCGGTGCATACAGATAGATTCCAGATTCAATTAGCTCCAGCTGTCAGACGCATGATACTTGTCAGCATTCAATATACTGTGTTGTACCATCATACTACTCTATTAAGGAACGTATACATACACATACAACATACACCGATATTGTACCGAGCACAACAGTGATCATTCCAAGGGCGTGTGCTTCCTCCTCCTCCTCACTACCCTTTTTATCTTTCATTTCACACCATTCTGATACACACATTTATACGTATACGCGTACGCCTCTATCATCATCAATTTATTTCTCTTTGACAGTTTGCCTTTGGGTTTTTCTCGAATTCCTTGCCAGAATATACAATATACTGTTGCTGTTCAAAGAAAAACCATTTGTTATTATTCGATCAATTAATCAATAAATTTTGTAGTCGCATTTACATCAAATTTTTACAACTGTCATGTAATCTGAACTATTTTTCCTCTCTGTTTGCATTAACTGTTGCATTACAATGCAACTGCTGTTCGATTGTATTTTGCCCCATAGTTATTGCTATACCATATTATATATCAATTAATAAATCTAAATACATCTTGTAGGGCAGAGGGGGACAAAATGGGCCCCTTGAAATTTCCAAAACCTAAAAGTATTTGGGGACAATATGGGCCCACTAGATTTTTAAAAACCTACAAATATTATTTCGAGCAAAATGGACTTTCAACACTTTTGTCAAGTGGAAATGGTTAAGGAATCATGAGAATAATAATTATTCCCCAGAATTGAGCGCATAGAAAGCTGGCAAAGGGCTCAGTAGCCCATTTTAAATATTGTACGGTGTTTTAGCACGAAAATAAATTTTTCTTAAATTCATCAATTAGTTATTGAACAGAAAACGTAACAAGAAAGTTTGATTCAAGTTTCTAAAGGGTCTATTTTCCTCGACATTTTTATCATTAACTGTTAGTGCATTTTTATACTGAATACATGGCAAAAAACAAATCTCAAAAATATAATACGAGTAAAAAAATTCACATTATAAAGTTTTTTTTTGAAGGGGGAAGGGGGGGGGGTACTCTGTCCCATATTTTTTATTTATAGTAGACACAGCAAATTAACACCAAATATTTGATAAGAGAATAAGAGAAGTGAAATGAGTGAAAACAAAAACTGAGGTTTGCAGCATTTTTTCTGAAGGGGCCCGTCTTACCCCCGCTCCCTCTCCGTATATAAATTTTATTATCTTTTACATTGTATGGTGTGCGCGTGTCACTCAAGAATCGTATTAACATATTTATATACATACCCTCAAATAATTAGCACTATAGTATCCTGGCTATATAATAAAAAAAAGAAGAGATTTATTATTCCAAGCTCGATATTCGTAAAAGACAGCTGATGTTGAATACACCATCTCCGTGTCGAAACATCGAATATGTCTCTCATTATTTCATACGCCCTCATTTCTCTCTTATTAAAAAAAAAAACATTGTAAAGAATGATCTAGAGAGGAGAAATATAGGTAAAATTTGGAAAAAAATGGGTTAATAACGATGAGATGAATGTAGAAGCAGTGGACAAATCTCGTTTGTGAGACTCGTATTGTATTTTTATTCTGGAAATAAAGAGACGCAAGATTGTTCTCTTGTTTTGGTAGATAAAGAAGACGATTCTTTAACATCTTTGGAGTGTATTTGTCGTATGGAGGAATGGAAAAAAAAGTAAAGAGAATCGTTTGAGGAGGCGTCTTTGTCCCGAGATAATAATCTACAAATTCAAAGGATTGAAGTAAACTCTTCCAAAGAAAGATCACAGAGCGAGAGCCCTAACTTCTTTTCCGACGTTATCTTTCTGCCGGGAGGGAGAAATGAATTTAAACGGACCGGTGAACCGCGACTACGACAGTGTAATCGTTGAGAATGGAACCGCAATCTCCGAACTCCGAGAAACAAGGGTCGCCATTTCTCCTCTCGAGTTACCTTCCGTCTCAACCTTGCCGTTATTTTGCATTCAACAGACATGCGAGAAAATCTCTTGAAAAACAATAAAAACAATTTAAAAAGCCATTCAATTATATATTATTATATTTTTTACACTCCATTAAACTTGCACGAACGAAAAGCCTTACTGAACGAAAGTTTAAAAAAAAATTTGAAATACTAGTTATTTCAAAATAGAGGCTTGTAATAAAGAAAGAGAGAGAAAGAAAATAGTGCAATAATATATCGAGGCTGCTTACGAAAAGTAGCATGTTTCAGATTTCTTACCAAGAGTAGCACGTTTCGGCTTTCTCCACGAAAACTAGCACGTTTCAATATTAAGATAGTTCAAATTAAAATTAGTCAAATCAAACAACTTTATTTTAGTTTATCTTCGTACCATGTGGTTTTTGACCTCAACATTATTAAGAAAAGTCGTTGTTTCACATTGATTCAAGAATAACATAATCAAAATTCAAGGCCCTTCAAGGTGACCTGTACTTGCTAGGTATGAATGAAAATTAAGAAAATTATAATATTAGGATATTTAAAAAAAACTGAAGGAAATGTACGTTAATGTACGTTAAAAAGCTGTAACAAAAAATTTCAAAAAGGTCCATAAACCAGAAGTCAAGATATTTGTAGTTGCATGGCTCATAGAAAGTGCTTAGAAGAGCACAGAAAAGAGACTTAAACAACAAATACTCGATAGTTCTATGTAGTGAAATATCTCAAAATTTAATATATAATTTCACACCATATCAAAAAAAGTTTTTACAAATTTTCAAAAAAAACCCTTAAAAAACAATTTTTTTCATAGAGCTTTCTTAATTGCGAAAATTACCATTTTTCAGCTTTTTTTTGCAAAAGCTACTCTGACATTTTTTTCCGGTTCTTTTTTATACGTTGTTTAATCGTACTTTTTTGCTTCAAATTGATACGGTTTTCTTTTCTTTATCATTTTATACAGTTCAATTTTTTTATTATAAAAGGTTTTATGCATCTTTTGATTTTTGAATTTTAATTCAACTCGTCTCGTTATAAATGGTAATTAGAAAATACCTTGCCACTTTAAAGCAAAAATGTCAAAAACAGAAGTAAAAAAATCTGACACGATTCAATTGTAGCCAAAGTTAACAATACATCGTTAATAATAAAAATTGTTAACACTATTGTTGTTGGAACGTTGTCAATGTGCCTAAACTTTGAAAAATCATATTTCAAAAAATTGTGTCTTGGGGTTGGGGGAGCTGCGTTTTCGATAAGGAATCTATATTAAAAAAGACATGAGGCCTCTAATCGATTCATCGGAATAGAGCGTGTATTATGCGGAGCGCATTGACTTTTGGCTAATCTCTACTCAT